>JAULCD010042180.1:0-18343 GCA_032361085.1 Calliostoma canaliculatum | reverse complement strand
TGGAACTCAATATTTTTGATTTGGAATAAGACAATTTAATGTTTACCACACATGTTTAAAATACATGACTAGTTCCCTAAAATACGATTTGTATAAAACAGGTATAGAAAATGACCCAAGTTGTTAGTGTGGCAATTCCTGTGAATACACAATGTTAAAAAGCTTACGCGAGATCGTTAAAACTTTGGTAAGATAGATTTAACAAATATATAAAACAGTACAGACGTTTATATGTCAGACAAAGAGATTTAGATGAAATGTGAATGTAACAATTCCCTGTTCTTGTCTTAACTTTTACTTTATTATCTTTAATTGCGTATATCTTTTATATTCATTCTGTTCTCGTGTATATTTCACCATGTTGTAAATACCAATAAGAGGGTTTTCCAAGTTGAATAATGTTAACTCACTCCCCCAGCTCTACCGATCGCGATCACGAATTGCAGTATATATGATTCAGGCTGGATAAATTGATTAATTTTTAACTAAACAAATCATTCCTCATCTTTAACAATAATAACAATATGTTTTGATTATGCAATTTATGTCTATACACTCAAACGACTTCATGACTAAGAGAAGCCATTTTCAAAATTACTGACTAAAATTGCAATGAACAGTTATCAAACAATAAGGTGCAATTGTCAATGCCAAGGAGTCACAAGGGTGAAAATTGCGGTTATCATGCACCTCGTGGATATGGTATTCACAGCATGCCTTTCCCTGCTCGTGTGACTCCAGTGGGCGTATCTGATAACTGTTTACCGGGTTTTAATCCAGTATGACTTTCTATCATTTCATGTTGAATTAAGTATGTGATCATTAGCAACATGTGAGTAGTAAATTTTAAAAACTACTTTTTTTCCGCAACTAATGGCTAAAGAATAGCTACGAAATATGTTGTCAGATCCTACACAGAAAAATAACAGATCATTCTGTGTCATACAAATATTTTGCATCACATACACCTCCCACTCCAATTTCATTGACATCAAAACCACGACAATTCCATTGAAAATAGCTGTTGTGGGGTGTTAAAGACATTGTAAAAACATTAATTTGATGGAAAGCAAGCAAACCCACAGGACCCTCTTCTCTTTTGCGAGGACTGATGGGGGCCTTGTGCCGAATGAGGAGAAGAGTCTGATTGTTGAGAATAGGCCTCCTTCTTCATGATTTTAAGATAATCAAACCTAAATGAATACTACGCCATTTAATCAAATACACTTATGTACTACACCATCTAAAAAATAAATACTCTGTCATTTTGCGTGGTTGAGTCCCATGCAGAATTCGAACCCACACCCTTAGACCCCGACACCAGCTCTGAGCACACTAGCACTTTAACTATTCAGCCACCGGGACATCGCAGCAGTGGTCAAAACCCGCACGGGACTCAACCATGCAAAATGATAGAATATTAACTTTTTAGATAGCGTGACACCAAATATAACATGTACATGTAGTTCTTAAACATGTTTGCAAGGGTCTCTTCAGGAGTATAAACACAAATGGATTTAAACACATCTTTGACGTACAATAACAATGCAAACACGTGTGGTGTTAAATACATGCTTTACATGGTACAACCAAAACAAATGAGTGATGGATTAGGACACATGTTGTCGTGCTATAATAATATAAATACTGATTAATTTAATTACATAGAACGAATATAAATTTTATTTAATGTGCAATTTATCCAGATCTCTCCCCAATAGAGCATGTGTGGGATGAAATGGAGCTCCGTCTGCGTCGTCTTCCACATTCTCCAGCTAACGTCCGTGACTTGGCACAAGATTTAAGGCGGATATGGCAGGCCATTCCCAAAGCCTTCTATGCTCATTTGGCGGACTCCAAGGGTCGTCGATGCACTGCTGTGATTCACGCACAGGGTGGTTATACCCGTTATTGTCTTTGTGACTTTGTTGTTTGAATGGTAATATTCAAGTTGGAGGTAATCAACAATCCTGGCCCTGTGATATATTGCATTGTCATCCTAAAAGTTAAACAAAGCCCTTGAGGACGTGCATGAGCTGTCAAGATGTTGGCTTTTGACACTTTCGACAACAGCATGTAAGTCCGTTCTCCCAGCAGCAGTGATGCCTCTCCAATACCATTACAGATCGACTCCCAAAATAAACATGTCTAATGACGTTATCATCATGGAAACGCTCGTTTCGTCGACGCCACACCTTTCTACGCCTTTCCAGTGACACAGTGAACCTCGACTCATCTGAAAACAGCAGTTATCCCAGTGTTGACGATCCTGACTCCAAAGTAATGATCTCTTAAACATGAAATGACGCCAGAACGTCGTGCGTGTAAATGAGATCTGTGCAGTCGATTTTAATCGTCTGTGTACTCACTCTCACACCAGTGTCTGCTTGGAGTCAAACTCTAATCTGATTAGCCGTTATGACACAATTTACCAAGGCTAAAGTACGGATAAATCGATCCTGTGCAAAAGTTGTCACCCGTGGTCGACCTGAACTTTGTTCATCGTTAACAGAATGTGTAGCTCGATATCTGAACCATAATCTGCTTATGACAGACTGTGAAACGTTCATCATCCGTGCCACAACAACCAGTGTTGTGCCAATCTGTAGCATGCCAAGGGCACGTAACCTTTCTTTTTGTGTCAGTCGGCGCATGTCACCCCTTTGATAACTGATTTTCAAAACAATTCAACTGATGTTTCCACATTCAAATTTCCTTCCACAGTTGGTATAACCTTCAAATTAAAAGTCCTGCAAATCGGATATGTAACCCCATGATCATCACTAGCATCACGTACATATGATGCGGTTGCCTTTGTGTGGGTACTGAAATTCACTCGAAATATAAAAATGCATGTGGTTGTGTGTATATATCTAGTAGTAATCTGTCGGTGCATAAAAATACATACCCGTAAAGAAAATAGTTGAATGCTATGATATTAATGCTTATTTTTGCTAAATAATACACATTGAATGAAAGCTTTTTGGTTTGTTTTGGGCTTTTCGTTGCTGTTTGTTTTAATAAACATGATCGTGGAAACAGGAAAGAATGTACAACACTAAAAATAAAAACCTTCCTTAGAAAGTAAGAAATAAATTTTAATGATAAAAGTGTGAATTGCATCATTCTATATATTATTCCTTTTTAATATTACTAATTTTCTTACACGCTTCAATGTTGTAATGGGTTATCCATGACATAGGAAAATAATTTACTGTGCAAATACAACCATTATATTGTTGAACTGAAGACGTTAAGGAATTTATGTATCCATGCGTTACTTTGAACCACCCATCAAGATTTAAAAAAAGAAGAAAGTATGTATTGTCATTAGTTCATTCATTCGGAATTTGCTGTCGATATTGCATAATTTATACTTTCTGTCATGTATAAGTACGTATTATATTTCACCTGTATTGTCAGGCAGTGTCCAAAACAAAAGTAATTATAGTATAAAATATCTTGGACAGTGTTCCAGTTTGCATTAAAATTTTAAAATGGTGTATATTTCACTTTTACTTGATTTAAAGATATCTGCATTTTAGTGTTATCAGTTTTAATAAGAAAGATACAATGTGTAAGCCACGAAGTTATACATAACTAAATTCTCAAAAACTTAATCCGTAAATAGAAAGTCATTTACATTGATAGCTCAATACACTACAGTATACTTTATACAGTATACAATAGCATTTGTATACATGACAAATTTGAAGATGTGCTTAACTCCGTGTGTCAGCAACTTGTTGAACACTGCTTGTTACGTTTCCAAAATGTAATTAGTCAAGGCTTGTTTTATTTGTGGCTGACTGGGGAATTAATTTCTAACAATATTCAACCAGATTTAATAGAAAAGAGTAGATTACGAGAGTAACATATGACACACGAACACGAATTTGAAAAAAACCCAGCACTATGCTTAACAAACAGAAATATAATTTGTTGAAGTCCAGACTGAGAAGTACACGGTGTGCGACAAAAGTATAGCACATTGATATCCAAGAAATGGAACTCCAATTTTTGGTTGTGAGTCGATAATCCAGACTGATTTGAAATTAACAAACTTTTCATAATTGAACATGATAATCGTGACTGATGAAATTTGGCATCGAGAAAGTTTGATTTGAGACAGTAGATAATCTAGATGGCGAGAATAAAAGAAGAGATTAAAGAAAATGATCTTATCTTGATACAAGGTGGATTTACACGGGGCTTGGCTATGGTCGAATTTATATAATTTAAAATCATGGAAAGACAAGTTGAAACTTAAATATACGATTACATTAAAGTGTGTGATAAGCATTAGGACACAATGATAAACATCTCCTGCTACCACGGATGTCTTTAAGCTATGGAATCGATAACTCTGTGATACGTAACACATACTTACATGCAACTTTTATATTTATTGCCACTATGCCTAATATAATTGACCCTGACAGATAATGAATTTAGATCATTTTAGCGTTGGTGTTTTATATTAATAACATCTGAGCAAAATATCAATCAGCGTCTCCACAAGTAATATTTCCCTCTTTAAACTAATATGGACAGCCTTATTAAAGTAGCCTTAAATTAACAAAACCCACGTTTTACATCACACTAATAAAAATAATAGGCTTAACCAAACCTTCTAATAAATAAAGGTAACGTATAATAAAGACATATGTATTCAAATGAAAATTCGAACATAAAATCAAATATGTCAAATATTGTATATTAATAAATATATTCTTTGATATTAACCTTCTTTTACCTGATCAAAAAGTATATCCTACAGTCCGGATCTCCGGACATTGTCCAAAGTATTATTTTGGTGTTTTTTTAATCAATGAAACGACAAAACATATTTCTTTTCAGATTTAAATAAGGCTACCAAACAATAACACGTTAATATATGGTTTCTAGTGAAATATTAAATATCTTTTTTCGAAATGCGGCTAAGACTTCTGATCAAAATACTAAGAGGCAAAAAAAAACTGTGACTGACAATTTTCTGCATAATGAATTTGAAAGCCTGAATTTAGATTCGAACATTTGTAATAGGTCTTAAACACATTTCCTAAACACATCCAGTGTAATTTTGCTCACTTTGCATACTTTCGGTCTGCGCGGAAGTACATTATTACCTAGGAAGTACACTATTACCTAGTAGCACATTATTACCTAGGAAGTGCATTACTACCTAGGAAGTACATTATTACCTAGGCTGAACATTTTGGGGGAAAGCATGCATAATATATGTACAAAACTGATGACTCTTGCTATCAGATCATTTTCTCTTTCATCGTTGTTAACACACCCCTTGATCAGAAAAACAAGTCGTTTTAGTATTTTGATGGTACATCACTATGCCATTGTTGATCGAACATGACCAGCTTCCATCGTGCCAATGGCTCATCATCTCTCATGTTCGGTCAACCATGGCAAAGTGATGTGCCATCAAAATGGTTGACCGAAAATGGCATGATTGAAGTTTGTACCCCTGCACGTGTCGTCGCCGTTTCAACGTACTCGGCAAAATTAAAAACTCAACACTGCAAAATTACGATGTTTTTAGTTTTCTATTTAATCAAATAACTATAAAAGTATATGAAGCGATAGTAAACATCATGGATGCTTAAGTTTCTTCAACGTTGATGTTCAATAATGTCTTTGTAATCTTTTGAGATGAAAAATGGAAATGCACGAGCAAAAAGCATTCAGGATGTCAGGTACATGTTTGCTTAAATGTGAGTTGGAAAAACAAGTTAGACTTTTTATTTTCATCTGTTCTTGAAAATGCCATGTCTGTGAAATGAACAACATCAACGTGCTTTGGGGAGCATTGATGCTGCTCAGTCTGTGGCCGCTGTTGCAAGGGAGTTTCAATGCTCACGACAAACACTTGTTAATCTCAAAACGAAGTGTTGTCGACTGACCTAGGCCGGCGGCACAACGGGTGACGTCATATCAAGAAGATCAAGCAATACGCTTACGTCATCTTTGTAACAGATTTGTCACTGCAACCTCCACAAGTAGGGAGGTAAGCCCAAATAGTCAGAAATCTTTTTGCGTTCCGCTGGGCTTCGTGCCAGAAGATCACGAAATGGACCAATTTTAACACATCTTCATCGCGGCAACTGACTTGTGTGGGCCACAATACACATACGGTTCATTCAGAGACAGTGGAATTCAAACAATTACCAATGTAACGTAAATTTGCTGAGTACACAATACAGCACAATATGGAATTTACGGCGACTTTATCAGCCACTTTAAACGCTGAAGTCCACGACCGTCCCCGACGGAAACGTGACCCCGCATTGTAATGACAGATGGATCCTTTCAACCCAGCAACTCTAACAACCAGAATAGTCCCAAAACAATTGAAATTTCTACACGGACAATTCGAAAATATCTGGCTAATTATATGAGGCGTGTACGGCGGCCTGCCAGAAAGCCGATTCTGACACAATAATCAGGCCGACAGAGAGCACATAAGTGGGGAATTGTTTTTTTTCACTGATGAATCACGTTTTCCTTTGCAACTCTTAGATGGCAGACATCGCAAATATCAACGTCAAGGTGAACGTTATGATCCCCCTGTGTCATGGAAGGAAATCGTTTGTGGACGAGGGGATGTAATGGTTTGGAGCAAAATTACCACTAGGGAACAGACAACGCTACACATCATTGATGGCAATTTGAAAGAACCAGGGTACAGTGACAAAATTGTGAACGTTTGCGTCCTGCCGTTTCTGCAGCAATATGGCCCAGGTTTTCTGTTCCAGCATGACAACGCCAGATCTCACTTTGTCAGAGTTTTACAGGATTTTTTTATACAGAACAACATTGATGTGTTGCCATGGCCAGCCAGAACACTCGACCTATTACCCATAGAGCACGTTTGGGACGAGATGGATTGACAATTACAATGTTTGCAGCCAACTCCAACGACATTACCACAACTATACCAAGCGCTTCCAAGGATATGGAATGAAATTCTCAGAACTCTTTTATGTATATATGTATATGGGCCAATGGCCTTCATGCAAATAAAAATTTTCTTCTTCTTCTAGACGCTTAGTTAGCTGCATGCGCCGCAGTTGTCAAGCGTGCATTGGTGCAAACTGTGGTCGTACACAATACTGAATGTGTCATTATTTGCCTAATTTTTAAAGTTTTATTCAACAATTTTGGTGCGACATTTAATGGGTTTTTTAAACATGTAAAGAAATCAACTAGAATATCCAATAAATAATTGTAAATACACGGCAAACAATCAATTGTTCATGTGTTACAGTTAAGTCTGTATTCGCATTATCATAGTCATTGAGGTTTCAATAAACACAAACGTTTTGCAGTCCAACGAGCCACTGTGATTATACTGCGTTTATACTGTGACTTTACACCCCACACCACTTTAACATATTCACGAAACTGTAGAACGACACCAAACAACCTTTGTAGCACGAATACCAATACAAGGTTTGTAGCAAGAAATCAATACAAGGTTTGTAGCAAGAAATCAATACAAGGTTTGTAGCAAGAAATCAATACAAGGTTTGTAGCACAAATATCAATACCATATCAATGGTATCACGATACCAATACAACTATTGTGCCATGAACACAATACAACCTGTGCAGCAGGACACCAATGCTACCTTTGCAGGACAACCCCAATATTACCTTCGCAAGACCGTTATATGAACTACGTAGGACATTGCTGTGACTTCCGTCATTCCCGCTATTTCTGCTTCCAAAGACGTAATCTCTTCAGATATCTGTCGATATTTAGCCGCCAGACCCAAGACATTTATGACAACTTTAAATGTATTTTCTATCAGTTTTCTATCAATGTTTAACTGAGCATGTTTTGGGACATAACCGCATGACGACAACTCTCATCTCAGTGTACTGTTTTGTGATGTTGTTATTTAAAACATGGCGGGAAAACTTTGATATTTGCTATCCGCGAAGCATCTCTGCGAATTGTTTTGTTTCATACGGCACTTATTATTTAGTTCAGAGATAGACTTTGTATGGAGTGGTCGCTATAGTCCGCTCCCATTGTTGGAACATATATCGGTATGGATCTGCCATTTATACATCCTGTCTGATATTTTTTTTTATATTTATATTTTGTGAGCAGTTGTTATCATCATCATGTAGCTACAATGACAACACCTCACATAATTTTCGACTTAATAGAAGCTATGTGCATGATGGGTGCTACTAGTAGGGTAGAGCATGCCCACTCTTCGCAAACACCAGATGCCATCACTGAATTTCAGTGGTTCATACACATTGCTTCTATATTTATATTGCCGGAATGTCAAATGGAATCTGTCTTCACAGATAACGATTTTGATTATTCTCTGGAGTTGATATTTATATTATACAGCAACTAGTATGTGACAGTTTTCACACTGTATCCATAAGTGTTTTACAACAGTAAAATTAAAATAATATGATCTGCGGTTGACCAAAGGTTCACTAACACTGAAGATTTCAGACTGTTAGATCTTAGCTGGAAATATGTTTCAACAAACTTGAAGACTTGGTGGTGTTTCCTTTTTGTTAAATGTCTGGTTTAGTATACCCCTCAGCTATAATGGCTGACTATCGAAAGGAGGTGTGAACTGCAATCTTGAATTATATGGATTGAGAAACTGGTAACAAGTGAACTAGTTGTCTGGGTTAAAAATGTTTTATTCAAATCTGTGTGAAAGGATTGGTAAACAAGCCTTATAGGCTTATGTTAATACCGTTCCCATTTACAAATAGTTACATATTTTTAAAGTCAGTACATATACGTATGTCAGATTGAACTATTGTACAGACTAGGTACAATGTGTAAAATATAAGTGACCTTATTATTCATCAATGTTCAGTTTTGCTGTTAAATTATAAATTAAATAATAATAATACATTCGTGATCTGAGAACAGTGTACAATAAACATGTGAAAAGAAATGAAGGGGAAATTCTGAGAAATAACCCCATGACAAGACGCACAATCGGAGATGTGTCTCTTTACCATTTGACTATTGAGGTCACTGCACCAAAGTCTCAAGCGACAGTAAATAATTTAACATTTTCTTTAGTCAACATCTAAATCGAAGTACATAAATGTATGTAAATTATTTAGTGTGTTTTCTTTTTTTAAGAAGCATATGTGGAGCTATGTTTAATGCTTTCAGGCAATAAATTCCATAATCGAGTGGTATAAGGAAAAAAAGACTTACTACTAAGAGAAGTTTTACAAAATATGTCCTGTAATTATATGCAAATTCTCAGGTTATAAATATGTGTTGTTTGTATTTGATTTGGAACAAGATTACATAAATATTCTGGAGAGATATTATTCATAATTTTGTAATACAGTAAAAGTTTTGGAATTTCTCGTCGTTTTTTAAGTGTTTTTGGTTAGTTTATTTGTATAATTTGGAATGACTTACACCACGGGTAGCGCCACATATAGTTTTTAAATCATCAAGATGAAGTAATTCTCGATGTTTAGTACAATTATCCCAAACATTGAAATAATATTTAAAAATAGGAATTATAAATGTTATACACATTGTTTTTAATGTTTTGCTTGAAAAGTGATACTTAAAAATACTTAGGCTAATTAATCAAAGTGATACTTAAAAATACTTAGGCTAATTAATCATTAGGCTAACCTTTGTAATGATATTAATCTGTGAATGCCATTGTGCATCATTTTGTAACTCTTCACCTAAATGTTTGTAAGACGTCATTTCGCATATAATATTGCCCGCCATGACGGTATTTTACGGGTGACACATCGACGTGAACGTTGCATAGATTCCGTTTTTCCGGAAATAACTTGCCACTTTTCAGACCAATCTACAATTTTACTGATATCTTTATTAAGTGGTGTGTTTGTCATAACCAGGTCTTCTGTAATGATGTATAGTGACGTATCATCTGCAAATAAGCGTATATTCGATTGTACTTTATCAACAATGTCATATGTGTGTGTGTGTGTGTGTGTGTGTGTGTGTGTGTGTGTGTGTGTGTGTGTGTGTGTGTGTGTGTGTGTGTGTGTGTTGCCTCTAATTCTACAGGTGTTTGATTTAACAACCCTTTATGCCACACCCTCTCAAAGGCCTTGCTTAAATTACAAAATACTGCTATCAACGGTCCAAGGTTATACAACTTTCTTGTTTGATTTCATGCTTAACTCGAGTTTCATGCTCAACTTTAACCTTAGACTCAAGGGGCAATATGGAGCTTAAAGTTGAGTTGAGCACATAATTTGTTTTATAATCTTTGGGCAAGTCTCTCGACCTCAATCCCATTGAACACGTCTGGGATGTTCTTGGCAGACTCTCCAGAACCAACCACAAAATATCCAAGATTTTGACTCAATTTTGCTAGGAAAATGCTGTCATCTGCAATTTTTCATTTAACTCAGTATAGATTGGCCTGAAGTTAAAACACATGTAAATTGTTCTTAAAATTTAATTTCATGAACACCCTGAGAGGCACCCAAGACCTCTGCTTGTAAAAGGCGACTAACGAGGCAGCCTGTTTGCCGTGGGTTGCGTTCTGTAAGAATGGATGAGGGATGTCTGGTTGTTGAGGACGTTTGTAAGCTACAGTGCTGCATCACCCAACACAACACTTCGACCCTAACTTCACTTGGACAGGTGGTCAGATTGGGCTCGTTCTGATCAATCATGGCAAGCCCTTGGTGTTAACCCTCGTTTAAGTTACTTCAATCCCTCAACTCTCTAAATATCTTGAAAATGTATTGCCAAAATTTTCTTTAATTCTACTCTTTTAACACCAAGAAGGCGGTGGCTATAGGATCGATCTTGAAGCTGTTAGCTTTGGGACTATGTCAGTGCCGTATCCTTGGGGCCGTCTGTCGGAAACCTACAGGCATTTGGTACCGACCTTGTTGTCACTTCAGCACTGATGAATCGCACATCCTACCACTATTGGTAAATGAAGGACAACAAAACGACCACGTGAGCAATAAGATTCCCTATCTTCAGATGGGGAATCTACAATCACTGAAAACAATGACATCGACAACAATAACAACTGGCCCAGTTGTTTGGTAATGGAAGGAGGGGCTGGTGGTGGTGAGTTACTTAAGCTGAATCCTTTCGCTATTGAAAAGGTGTCAAAGATATCACTGTTGCAGTAAAAAAAAACATAAAGAAAAAAGGCCTAGGCCTATAAACTAGTGTCAGACAGGGTCCCTAAAGACGAAAGTGACCCTGTCAACCTAGCTAACAACATCGAGAGCCTGGAAATGAAGGATGACGATGATAATTATCCTTCACCAACAGGCTATCAATATCACTCACCAAGGGGTCCCTATGGTTTCCATCAAAGGGGGGAGGGTCCCACATGACCACTTGCCTCCCTCTTAAGAGCCTGGATTGTTTTCAAGTACTATGGTAGAGAGGACAGTGAGATTGAATAGCAGACAAATTGTTTGCAAAAAAGACATATTCGGTATGTGCATTATATTCTGATGGAATTGACACTTTTGGAATACTACTTTGCTTTGTAACATGACAAGGATCAGTGAAGTCAATTTAGGTAGGCGTATTTCTATAATTACCCACAATAAAACGCATAAATCAAATTTCATGTGTAATAAATTGACCCAAAAAGTCCACAGCTTTGGATGCAAAATCGTTTAATTTATTTCAAAGGCAAGAAGCAATGTTATGGTGTTAAAAACAACTGGGTGTTGACAAAAGGAAGTGCTGCATTCGCTCTAACGCAAGCATTGTGACGATTGAGCAAAGAGTAAAAAAACAAGCAATAAAGGCTGTATTAATATTTCTTTATTCTTTTTGCAAAGCCAGGTTCAATTCTGGCGGTGACTGATGTTGAAAAACACGAATCCACAGCTTGTCCTACAAATGCTTAATTGGGTTGAAATCTGGTGATTATGCTTCCCAGTTCATTAGATTAATAACGATCTGATTGGTCGTCCTCAAATTTGTCCCTATCACATGAGTAGAATGCCCTGCACTTGCAGTTTATTCAGTCAACAATAAAATCCAAAAAGTTGTAAGCTGACACATTGTAGTTCTTACTGTCGAGGCTCTTCGTTAATTCATCAGCTCGGAAACCATTTATGGTGAGAAGGCGACTTTCAAATGCAGACCTATGGTAAATTGTGGGCATGGAAAACGCAGGATTCAGTTGCAAAGGCGTTGCTAGACAAACGGGATGACATCGTAGTGTCATAATAACCATACAGTTTACATCATTCACAGGCCGTGATCTGGTAGTCCTAAAAATGACGGTGAGGAATCCTTTTGCGTCATCTACATATTTGATGATTCATTGGTCTAACGAGTGTTGTAGGCCTTTGCGTACTGTTGATGGTCGTTTGCGTGTTTGGAGGCCTTTACTTACTGTTGACTGTTGTGTGCGTGTCTGGACGCAATGTAACACTCGCTCCGCGTCAATACACATTCAGAAAAGCATTAGCATGTGGTGGTTGTTTAGTCATGATATTGAGATGTGTTTCCTTGACTATAAAATTTGGCCTTGTGACAGTTCAGGGCAACCTGAACGGCCAGCAATATCAAGAATTGATTCTTAGTACAGCCGTGGTGAACCATTTTAACAACCATCTATACACAGAGAAAAACTACAACCCTATTTGCTTACACAGCTGATGTTCGATTTGATGTGAGCGATATGTAGCGTCTGTGAACCAATAGTGTCTCAGTGTTCGTTGTGGAGCAAATATTGAACAATAAGAAAGCCTTGGAATGAAATTGTCGGTAAAGACTATTATGTGTTTATGTTGAGTTACAAAAAAAACCCCAAAATGGAAAATATCCAGTGCGAAAAACTATAATTACAAAGAGTCTATCTAAATTCATGTCAATTTGCATTCATGTCACATTTGGAAAGTTCTTTGAGTTTGCAAAACCGTGAAAAATGTCAGTATCTGTTGTAACCTCCTTCAGCCCGAATAACCTGTTCAACTCTTTTTTCACATTAACCCAATTAATGACTCGTTCCTGTGTTAGAATGTTCCACTCCTGGTCTAGTGTATGTTCCAATTCATCAACATTATGCACTAGTAGCTCCCTCTGGCAGATTTTACGTCCAAAAATTGCCCGAAATGCTTGTTGGCATTGAGGTCTATACTTCTTGTGGACCAAGGCGAGTAGTGACAGCCTCTTGACGCAGAAAATCACTGAATGATCAATGAAAACTTGCCTTGTGTTTAGAGCAGTCATTTAACAAGTAACCCCAGATCATAACAGAGCCACTGCCAAATGGAACATGTTCCATGATGTTCCTCTCAGTATATGCCATGTTATTATGTCGCCAAACACATTTGACATTAACAAAAGAAAGCGACTCTTGCAGACCAATGTATTTTATATCATAACGTAATATCCCAGTTATTACGAATTTGACACCATGCCAATCGAGCTGTCCTGTGTCCACGTGACAACAGAGGTATTCTTATTGGTCTTTTGGCTCGATATCAAGCATCTTTAAGTTGATAACGTACAGTTCTGTGGTCTATACGACGACAAGGTAACAACTCCCTTTTCATAACAGTGCTTGGTTCAGAACAATGGCGGTAAATAAAATATGTGTTTAACGTTTTGATGATCTTCACTTACGTGAATGTGTCGTGGCCATTGTATTGACACATTTGATGACCAAACTAATAAAACCATCATAATTAGTCATATTGTGTATGTCAAAACAGTTATTTCCTCTTGATTTTATTGTTATTCGATATATTGTTAAGGACGCGTAGAATCAGCAACTCACTGTAATGAATTATTCAAGACACTCGAGTTTTATTAATGATGTACGTCTGTCCTAAACAAAAGTACCCTTTTTCAACAGTATTACCACTTTTTGCAAAAGATGTTCATTGTAACCTTCTTTAAAATGTTATATTCTTCAAACAGGCTGGGAAACCTGAACTTCCAATGTTAATATAAACTATAAGAACTGATCAACATTTTGACGACAGACATTCTATCCCATAATCACCTCTGAACACAACTAAAGGACTACACGTGCAGACGCAGTGGCTCTATACACGTGCGTAGGCTTTCATTCTCGATTTTGTCGCTTTCCAAGAAGGTAACATATTTATTAGTTTTAGATTTGCTAGTTGTAAAGTATACTATTTTATTATACAAAGTTAAACATTGAAAGCAAGAGCAGGGTGTAGAATTCTACGAAACTAGTGAACTATGTTTCAGTGATATCGCGGCGGTATGGTTTTGGCAGGGGAAAAGCATAACCAGTGTGGTTATGTGAGGCAGTGAGACCTGCGAGCTTTAGCTGGTACCGGCAAACCAAGAGTGCTACTGTTTTAGAGCATTCCTCTCTGTTCTCACTGCATGTTAAAAGGTTTCATATTTTTAACAACTAATTAAAAATAGTTAAATCATTTTCTTTTGACCATGAACAAAGTCGTGGAAACAGGACATACTGTACAATACTAAAAAATATAATCTTTTATAGACAGTAGGAAATTAATGTTTATGCCAAAAGTGTGAATTGCATAATTATGTCATGCTTTTTAATATTCAGTTTAATATTACCATTTTCTTCCACTTAAGAAGGAACAAGAGATGGTGATGCATTCTCAAATCATTCATTATTATCACAACACCATTTATTGCTTCTGATATATCTTCTCATTTTTGGCAATCGTAAATTATGTTGCTGAAATGCAGTTATGTTCCTGGCTATTTTGGTAAAACAGGACATATGGTCAGTTTTGCGTTTTTTATTACATTTATACGTTTTTATTGTAATTCGTGTAAATAGATTTTCAGTCTCTGTATGTTTTTGTGAAGATGATAATCCTTCTAGATTCCAACACACTGCAATGTAATGTGGTTTCCGGGGCACGTGTATGAACGGTGTCAGAATGCCACCATAAACCACTACTGCTATTTCCCCGACGCGTTTTAGGATGAGCGAGTATGCACACAGCAGCCCACATATCTCTTTGCCAACATCATGTCAGTGTGAGAACCCGTTTGTAAAATTCATTTTGTTTCGTCAACTTTATTAAGATGAAGGTTAAATCGATTTGTATATGTTGTGTTTCTACCATTCGAGGACTGCCGCGTTAATGATGTTCTACTTTCCCCTTTTGGTCATGCCTTTACTGATAATACAGAGAATTGTGTGCTTTTATCAAAATAAATATAACACAATAACATCTATGTAAACCCCCAAACAGTCGTATTTCATGTTACCACACTACCTGTTGAAATTTAATGAAATTGCCGGTTCTACTGTTATACTTGTTAACTACATTTAATGTCGTTCAGTGGGAGCTGTTGAATTTTTTAAAATTCTATTTTTTATGAAAAAGGTGCAAGACCAATATGATCTTAACATATACGCAAAATGCTGTCCTTTCTCAAAGGCAGTACATGGTCAGGATATGGAAGAAAACGTGCCGCACTAATGCAAACTAATTCTAATTCCACGTTTCACAAATATTTAGTAAACTATTGTTTTAATATTTGTTTACCCATGAATGATGGAGCATATGCCCCGAAACGTCGTGAACTTACGAACAAACCAGAAGTTGACATCCAAGAAATCTTTAACTACGCTTGGCAATGTCAATGATTTAGTTCTATATTGCGTTCAACGTAGCTGCTGGTACATATGCTCATAAGCGTGTGTTTGGCGACATAAACTAGTGTGACGCTATTACATTACCTGTTAGTTAATTGTGTTGTTTAACTTTTTAGTGACCATTGCAAGTTAACCACGCCTGTAACACCGACTCCTGCATTACAAACTATATTTGAAGACGTAACCCATAAACTGATTGTTTAGATTAAAGTTGCATCAGCAAACCGACCACACATATTGACACGATTTTAAATTTACCGCATTCACCATGTCAATAATTTACATGAGTCATAATCAGCATCCCAACAGTCGTGTAGTTTGGTTCGTGAGCAATCTTAATTGATTCAATATAGCCGTTGAATATACACAGATGGTAAAATTCAAAGCTATTCTTAATATTATCTAGAATTGGCTCATCGTGAAAAAACAGGTAGAACTTGTAGCACCAGGTAGTTGAACGCATTCAAAACTTCGCAAAAACTAGAATAATCGAACGAAGCGTCGTATCGTATGGTCTGACTATTTCTGATACAACCTGTACGTTGCTGACGACAGTTCACTGGGGTAGCCTTGTAACATTCCATACTTGATATGTTCCTTCAGTACTTTGCCACAGTGTTCCATTATTTTGATAATTCTCACATATTTGTCAAACACTAATTAAAAGCTCATCGTTAGACCCACTTTGCCTTTTTCCTAATATCCCTTATTATTAAATATAACGGTTACGGTAGTGACAAATCACTCCAGTAACCGTTTATCGATAGACAGTTCTTTTAACTTAATGTGAGATACCCTCAAATTTTACTATCAGTATATTTAGTTTCTAATCATCTATAACATGTTAATATTTATATTGTTATTTAATAAAATAAAAAAAGAAGAAGAAACCATCAAACTTCTGCTCGTAGTGACGAATTTTGGTAAATATGTACAGGAATGATTTTCTACTGCAAACAACATCCCTCGAGCCACCTGCAAAAAAATCGCAGCCTTCTGACTGTTCAGTCCGCTAATCACTGCAGTATGCACCTCTCGTACACGGTACAGTTCAGTCCACAGTTGCATATAATGACTCAAAGGTATAAATGGGGAAACGGTAGTTTATTAAGATGAAAGGGGCTTGACATAGTAGCCTTTTGAAAACAGTTAATTTATTTGTTAATTAGTTTATATTTATTACAAGGTTGGTATTGTGCTGTAGAGTAACTAAAATGATTTGATATATCCTCTGAAACACATCATTGTTACTATCACTACAAAGAAAGCGATATTTCTGTTTCCGTGTTTAGTGATTTGCCTGTAGCGTTAAGATAAACCAGGTTTATTACGTGCTAACGTAACCTATTTGTTTGTCAACCATGTAATTAAATTTTCATTTCAAAGTTTATCTAATTTATTTAATTGTTAACAATACATGCTAAAATAACAGCGAACAACTTTTGAAATGATTCCTTATTTACCGATAAATTAAACCAAATAAATACGAAAGGGCCTAAAGTGCACATTTGCTAAACGCAAAGCAGAAACAAATAAGATTGGAAGAGTTGCAGCCCTTATTCAACAATCCTAAACATCTCAAATAAATGTTGTTAATTTTAAAACTGTAGGTCATGTGCATATGTACACACTCTTTTAAAACTCCAGGGTTAAAATATATAGCAACTGTATCTGTTTAGAAACAAGTTGTAACAGGAGATGGTGTCAGTTAGGTCAGTTAGGTCAGTTAGGTCAGTAGGTGATTGCTTACGGACGGGAATCTTAAGTTCGTCAGATCAACTGACCACATTGGATCGTCAAATTACTTCTGACAAAACATCATTTGGTAGAGGTTAAAACACTTAACTGAGTAAAGTAGGGCTTAAATCTGCGCTAACCTTGCGCAGTTGTAAATATATCTTCAATTATTTTGTTTAAAAGTTTTTGAACGACATGGTTTGTTTGCTCATAAGCTTAATCACCTAAACATGATGCCACCAGCTCTCTTAAATAAATAGAGTTAGGGTGCAATACAGGAATGCCAAACATCATCCATTAAACAGACACGTACAGTTTTGTCAAATAGTATTGATCATAAGTATACTTTCACTGTGTTTATTGATGACGTAACCATGCTGAAAATGATGATTTTATTCTAGTATGATCACCAGTGTCAAAGAAGTTCAGATTAATACAACAATAAACTTAAGTCAGGTAATATTGACTTGGCTGTAATTGCATAGTCAGCCTAGATCCTAAAGTCCTAAATGCTACCAATCATTACGTGTAACTTGAGTTTACTTTTACTTTATAGTAAAAAAGAAACATGAAAGTAGTTCATGTACTTTATTAGTGAAACTCAGAAACCAATTGTTATATTCTAAAAAAAAGATTGTTTGATGTGTCAATTTTGACACATTATTACCCCACAAAAAAATGACTGTAGGTCAATGACAGATGAACAGTTCCTGACTCTAGTGACTGCAGGTCAATGACAGGTGAACAGTGTCTGACACTAGTAACTGCAGGACAATGACAGATGGACAGTATATGACACTAGTTACAGCAGGACAATGACAGATGAACAGTATATGACACTAGTTACAGCAGGACAATGACAGGTGAACAGTATCTGACACTAGTTACAGCAAGACAATGACAGGTGAACAGTATCTGACACTAGTAACTGCAGGACAATGACAGATGAACAGTATCTGACACTAGTTACA
>JAULCD010042069.1:0-12359 GCA_032361085.1 Calliostoma canaliculatum | reverse complement strand
ATGGACAAGATATACTATTTCCATATAATTTTGGACAACTAATAATACTTATTATTGCGCTAGGAAAGAGGTTTATAAAGCAATAAACTCAAACTCCTTTATGAACAATCCTATTCACTTTTGTAAACAATTACATCAATCACTATAAATTTAATGAAAATTATTTAATCTCATTAAATAGATAAACTTAACTTTCAACATTTGGCACATTCAATGACAAGTCTTTCTTTTAGAGGACAATTCGCAGAATACATGTTAATATAATTGACAGAGTGTCATTTTAAGTATATTCAGTCACTTTCAATATTTGTGAAAGAAGGAAAGCTGTCACTCAGAAGTTCTTGTTTATTGCAATATTCCTCAATATTCATTTGGTGTCAAATATCACCATTCTCGCACACGCTCTCACATTTACAATGATTACTGCAGGTAATCCCTTCTTGGCACAGCTGCAGGATGTACATAGCCTTGTGAAGGTTGTACAAGAACAACTCAACTCTTTTAGGAGTTTTGGAGATGCTGGCGGCTTGTCGGTAATGATTAGGATAACATTTCAAGTAACAGTTTTTCAAGTAACAGCCATGTTTTTCAGGATCAAGTACAGTTCTACGATTCTGCCACGTTCTAGTTTGCAAGTGCACCCTCACGGAGTGATAGTAGCAAGCTCTGCTTGTAGGAGGTATGCTCACATATCTGGTAGAGATAATATTTCAAAATCTCAGTTCATTCATTGACGTTTCTGTGTTTCCTCCCCTGCAACATACAACATACTCTTCACCAATTTCGCCAATCACCTGCAACGATACAGACACATCTCCAAAAAATTGACTTTTTCCCGCAGTTAAGGTGATTCTAACAGGTATTTCATGTGTTTTGCTTTTCCAAAACCATACAAGGTAGACGTTGACCGTGCTTCTCTAATCGGTAGTATGCAAGTCTTTGTCCTCATGAAGATGTTGTTTTCAGGATCAGCGTGGTGTACCAACATCACAAATACATCTGTGTCGTCAGACATTACACACACATTACCACTTATCTGCGACAACTTCATAGCCTTTCTTACGATAACCGTATCTGCTTCACCTGCATGCTCCATATCAATATTAGCATTGCATTAGAAAAGAGGACAAAAGATGTATTGTCTGTTGTTTGTTTGCCAGAAAGAATCCAGCATCTTGTGGTACTTTGGAAACCATGTTAATGATCATTTTAGGGGCAACAGTTTTTGCCTTTTTCCTCCGTTTTTGTTCTTGATCTTTCGTGATTATTACATTATAACTGTCAAAGACCACCCCTGGTTTTTTAGTGTTGGGGAGTTCTTTGATACAACACTTGCAAACATATCACACACATTCTGCATGATGCCCACGTTTGTCCACTGAAGTGCACAATGCTTCCAATAGGGATATCAGTGTTTGCAACAATTTTGTAATTCATCTTAATGATACTGTTCACTAGTTGGGACTTCTGACCTTTCCTCAAACTACCGTCATCATGGAAGAGGAACGGTGATACTGTTGCCAACTCAAAGCTGAATATTGAAGCAGGCGGTGGTCCAGATGTGTTTGCTAGTGCAAAGAGAAGTTGATACAATTCTGTTGATGACATATGCACCTTCTCATTTTTCAGTACGAGGGCTTTTTTCATGACCTCAAGTCTCACCATTTGTTGACTTATTTTGAAGGACACATCTCCAAATGTTTTTTTATGTCATACTGTCCTGTATTAGGTTACCAATGCTGACAGCCTTGTCAACATTAACCCTTTCATCAGCTATAACTCCTGTCGATCTGTTCTTGAGTTTAGATTTAACTCCATGGAAAGGATTGTGACTCCTCAGATACATCAGAAACTGCATCATGTCACTGTAGTCCTGTTGTATATGTCCATGATTTAGGTATCTGTGATTATCAGTCCAGTGCAGTGGAGAAGAAATGGTTAGGGATCTCTAGGTGTCTGTGTACTGGGCAATGATATGGCCAGAAAGCAACCATCTGGTCCGTGTACTGTCTTTGTTAGTAATGTTGATGAGCCCTCCTTGGGTCTTTCCTGTTCTCATCAGTGACTGTTAGATAATGTCCGACCTAGTACCACTCCAAAACATGTTGGAGTTTCGACGCACAGTGAAGAGGCCACCTTGCAATGGTTGCCTGAGACATGGACATGGGTTGGTGAAATCTTGGAAATACTTTGCATAGTTATTAAGTCTCGTAGCTGCGAACCATGCCAACATCTCCTGTGATGCTTTCATGTGTAGGGGCCAATTCCCTGTTCTTATTTCCAAGCTTCTGTTTTGCTTGCTGCACGACTGTGATCACCTTCATTGTGTTTATGTCCTGAAAACTCTGATGGTGGGATATCAACTCTTTGCACATTTCTTCTACCTCAAACAGCTGACAATCTATATCGGATTAAACTTGTGAGTCATAACAATTGTCAGGTGCAACTACAAATTTATCACTATTTGAGTCAACAATTTCAATACTACTGCCCTCAGACTTTTCCAACAGTAACACATACAATGCTGAGCAAGTGAGTAGACAAGCCCTAAGATTCTTCTAATAAGAGTTCCCCTCGAACATCTTTGGAATTGAATTTTGGAATTGCGTTCGCTCGTCAGATACCAAAACTGTTCACTCGTTCAATACAATGGTATGACACGGGAGCTCGTTTAGTATTCTATATATACAATACATTCTTCTTATTTCAGCACAGGGCAACTGGAGCTCGTGGGGACAGTGGTCACAAGGGCCTTGTTCGGTCCCATGCGGCACTGGTGACCAGAAGGTCACACGATCCAGGTTTTGTGATAAACCGGACAACGCATGTGCCGGTCAGAGGCAGGAGAAAAAAGTGGTCACCTGTGTGAACAGCGATGGATGTGGAGGTAGTCAAACATTTTTTGAAGCGTTTGTAAATTGATCGTTCGTAATATCGTTTATGTCATGTAAATTGAAGCAGAGTAGATGTTTGTTTCGTTGCTTTGTGTTGTTTGTTGAAGTTTGGTGTCTCACTGGACCACTGGTTCATTTTACACATGTTGCATGTTACAAATGTTCACTTCTATCAAATTTAGCATTTGTAACATTGTACAGGAATTTTGAATATCAACTTCTAGTTCGTGAGTTCACGACGTTTCGGGGCAATTATTTGAAATTATGTTCAAAAATGGAAATATTGTAAATTAAACACAATACAAAAATATTATAAAGTGTTTTATTATTAATATAATCATGGAATATTTTCATCAAACATATATATTTTAAACCAAGTAATTAAAAAACCCAGTTTAAAGGACATTTTATGAAAAGAAAACAAACTAAATAATGATTGTGCAATTAAAATACCAAAATGTAACCACAAATATTTTTTTTCAAATATTTTCCTTTTTTTCACGTTTCATTTGATAACAAACAATTCAACACAGCATAATTGTACACATTGCTTTTCTCAGAGCATGGTTGGTTAGATGCTTTTAAGAAATCATCTCCATAACAAAGTTGTATCCTTCCGCCAGCCAAATCACTCCTGAGGGCGAGATTTTCAAGAGGCTTGGGATTTCTCCAGCATAATGTCCCATTCTTGTTCAGCCAGTGACTAATGCTAAGCAGCGTGTCCCTATCTAAATATTTTAACAAGGTCACGAGAGGTTAATCTGAGTGCAACTTGTCCTCATTAGCATTTTGCGTTTTGCAAAACTTGGAAACTGTGTTATGTTTTAGTTTGACTGGTAATGTATGATATTTCAGTTGGCTTACAACTGTGTGTCATATTTTAGTTGGACTGATAATACTTTATTTTATTTAGACTAACTGTTATATTTTAGTTGGACTGATAATATACGGCATTTAAGTTGGGTTACAATTGTGTGATATAGTTTAGTTGAACTGATAATATGCTATACTTCAGTTGAACTTATAACTATGTTATATTTTAGTTTGGCTTATAATTGTTACATTTTATTTTGACTTACAATTATGTGTTACATTTTAGTTGGGTAACAATTGTGTGATATATGTGTTGAACTGATAATATGCTATACAATGTACTTCAGTTGGGACCTATAACTATGTTATATTTTAGTTTGGCTTATAATTGTTATATTTTATTTTGACTTACAATTGTGTGGTATATTTTAGTTGGGCTGATAATATACGGTATTTTAGTTTGACTTACAATTATGTGTTATATTTTAGTTGAACTGATAATATAATATATTTCAGTTGGACTTATAACTGTTATATTTTGCTTTGGCTTATAATTGTTACATTTAGTTGGGCTGGGGATGTGCGATATTTAAGTCGGACTTACAGCTGTGTGTTATATTATAATGGATTATATTTTAGTTTGAGTTACATCGGTGTTATATTTTAGTTGGATAGATAATGATTTATATTACAGTCGGATGTACAACTGTGTTATGTTTTAGTTTTAGTTACAACTGTGTGTTCTATTTTAATTACACTGATAATGTAAACTATTTCAGTCACACCTACAACCGTGTATTATATTTTAGCTGAACATATCACTGTTGAATATTTTTAAAAAGAAGATTTATAACTGTTTGTAATATTTCAGTTGTATTTATAAATGTGTCATGTTTTGTTTTATCTTATTACTTCATCACTGTGTTTCCTTGAAAACTATATTCATTTTAATTTGTTTAAAAAAGCTACCGCAAACAAATTACTATAGGATAATTTTTAAACAAGATATTTAAGTTAACTTTTGGACACTTAAATAGAAATATGACGCCATAAGCATGTAAGGACTAACACATCATACTGCATTGTCTCCTTGATGCTTTTGTGTTGAAGCTTGTTGAAGCTGAAGTTGGAAGATGGTAAGTTTGGACAAGCTAACAAAATCATCACAGACTGTTTTAAAACTTTTAACGGCTTATTACGGAACACAAATTATATAAAGGCAAATAATACAGTTATGTCAATATTAATAAATTAATAAAATATTATAGTAAAGTCCATTAAATGTAAACGCCATTGTCAGGCATTTAAAAGAAATCACACACACACACACACACACACAAACACACACACACACACACACACACACACACACACACACACACATACACACACACACACACACACACACTAAAAAACCACATAGAAAATTAAAAGTTGCAACGGAGTGAACAAACAATTGGCGCATGTATAAATTGCATTGCAGGATTAAGATGGGACAAATTTTGGTTGTAGCCAAAGACCACTCTCAAACTGATAGATTGTTACAGGCAGACATGGCGGGTGAAAGACCGGCGTATGTGTGACCGAACTGTGGTCACTGCCTCAGAGGAGTACTGATGTTTACCTATGTTATGGATCACGATCTAACGATGACGTCATCGACGGCGATTGGCAACGGATGGTGTCCAGTAGAAAGCGTTATTAGAGTCGAGGTTGACCCGCTCCATCGGGGCCTTGTATCGCGTCAAGGGCCCGTTTCATAAAGCTTAGATTTAGGTTTTGATTTTAGTCAATATTTAGTCAAAACAAAAACCTAAAAAAAACAGTACAACTAAGTCAAGAAGGACAAATAAACAAACAAACAAAACTCCAAACAACCAAACTACCCACTCGCCAAAAGCAACACAATAAAAAGGAAGATGGTGGTGAAAAAGACAAACAAACGAATAACGTCAATTCACAATTTATCTTATTTGTGAAACCGTCCACGTCAACAGAATCAAACATACGATGTCCAGAGTTCAGAAGATGAAGTAGATTGTTCAGTAATCGTTCACCCAACGTGACCAATCTCAGCGCACGAAACCCCTTAATCTTTTAGATTGTCACACTTGTTAGTCAATATCGTGTACATCCTCCCAGGAAAGACGTCTTCTTAGATGAACTAGAATCTACCGAAGCGTATTAGTGCCACGGTAAAAAATATTTTAAATTGACACCGTGACATACATTTGGGTCGCCATATAGAATTGTTCTTAGATTAAAGTTAATGTCAAACTTTGACAAATCATGGTATAGTACCGTACGCTGTTCAATGTATCTATTGCATTCAAGAAAATAATGTAAAACACTTTCAGATTCTGAGCCACAAGGACAGATTTGATTATCTATTAGTTTTGCTTTGTATAAATCTGCTTTAAGGATACTGCAAGCATGCCTTAGCCTGGTATGTATAATGTTAGCTTTTCTGTTTCCTAAAAGGTAAAAAGATGGCACCGATTTTTGTTTCTGTGTTATTTTATGTCTAAAAAATGACAGTGAACTTGCTCTTTTACTTCTGATCGCAGTTCGTTCAACATGTAGCTGCTGTCATAAATGAAGGATTTTTGTAGAGTAGTTGTTCTAAACTTGGGTATCGAAAGATTAAGTTTATTTCTGAGGTTTTTGTAGGAACACTATACTCAGGTGAAAAAGAAACGTCCCCAAACATTTTCAGTTAGCAAACAGAAACACAAACACGAATAAGTAAAACACTTTATGTAAAGCATATGTGACATGCTTTACATACATTTTTTGTTATTTGTATAAAAAACGTTATTATCTATTCGTGTTTGTGCTTCTGTTGTTTGCTAGTTAAAAATGTTTGGGGGCGTTTCTTTTGCACGTGAGTATATTTAAGATGAAATTTATTTTTGTTTAAATGTTAGGTATATATAACTTCAGATAGAAATTCGTTGAAAAACAAATGTTGTTTTTAAATACATAAAATATTTAAAACATACATCAGTCATCAAATCTAGAATGCGAAACAATTAAATCATAAAAAGACTCATTACTATGAAAATCGTTGTTAAAATTGATATGTGCACTGCTGTAGGCCTATGTATTAGCACTATTATTTTTCTGAATTTTTTGTGTTGTCCTTCACACCCATTTTGCATATATAGCTTTGCAACGTGATAACGTTTTCCACGTCGCAATTGACGTTCAACGACGGATGTTTTATGACTATTACTACCACACTTCGTGATAAACATCCTTAATACACCGAGTGTTATACATATTTCTGTGAAAACTGTATACATGTACATGTATTATAACATCAATCTTTTGTGTGTTTTATAAGTGTTGTGAAACGATAAAATTTTGCTTTTAACATCATGATGCACGTTGATTTTCTGAGTGTTCTTTAATACCAAGGCTGCGCGGTATTACCAGTAAACCGCAATACAAATTGAAACAATTTTTTGCGATACGTTTGTGGTGTACTGGGATATTGATGATCATAATGCTTTTGAGATTTATCTCTTACAGAAAAAATAATTTTGTTAATAATTTTTGTTATGTTTAAATGTTACTTTCTTTATGTGTACTCGCCGTTAATGGCTGTAATATTGCCCAAACGGCGTAAAACAATAACTCACTCACTCACTCACTCTTTATGTGTAACAATTTCCTTTTAAAATAGTTAATGAATAAATGGCTAACATCAATAGAAACTGTTTCATTTTTTTTTAGTTTTAAATTTTTATTATTTGAAAGTCGTCGATGCATTAACCGATAGAGTACCGACATGATTTTAGTAGAATTAAAAACTATAACTACGTTGTGCTGATGAAAACCTATCCTGTGATAATTGATTTAAAAGAGCTCCGTTGTGAGCTTTTTTTAAACCTATTATCGCAGGATAGGCTTAAAACAGCCTATTTAGATAAGAATTTAAAATTTTAGATTGCAAAATATGTTATTTTGCAAATATGTATTGTAATACATCGCAATTCAAAAATTGCCGTTGTTTTTACAGATGTTACTGTGTAGCAACCTGTCCGTTATGTACACCAATGTGAATGTTCGCTCGGTGTTCTGGCTGATAACATGGCTGTCACAACACGACCAGATGACGGAAGTGGTTAAGCGAAGTTATTAATGTATGTTCCACTTTATTTATGGAGGAATTGGGCTACGCTGACTCATCCTCGTAAAACCTCCCTTCCTAATAAATGTATTTTGAGTCATATGCGTTATACCATGTATTATTTTCTGTTGGGGAAATAATTGAATCCGTCTCACAGATAAAAACGAAATGTTTAGTGTTATTTTTTCTGTGTCTATGCATACATACACATAATGTTTACATGTTCCTTTGACTTAATTAACATAGAAATGAGTACACGTACTATATGTAATTACCACCAGTATTTTAATAAATAATACTAATATTATCAATGATGATTAAATCGAATGATGCATTGGAAGAAACAGATTAGTGTTTTCATGATATTTCAGTTCCAAAACCTATAATTTATATTATAAGGCTGACAATATGTTTTATAAATGTATAATTTACGAAAAAAATTAAGGATACACTTGAGCTAATTGTACATGCACTCATTTACATAAGTGTTGTTACTTGTGGAGTACATGTACTTGCAGGAGTAAAAATATAATTACTTTGCGTTTGATAAAAATCCATGGGAGTATTGCTGACTTGCTTACAATCCAGACACATAATTTCTGAATAGTGAACGAACATTTGAACATCTGTTCAGACATTAGAAAGCAGCATGAGTAATCTATTTATTTCAAAAAGAAGATGCGACTTTCGGCATTTGCTTTGTACTGGTTTTGTTTTAGGTGTTCAAAAAAAAACCCCAAAATTACCAAAATAACAATGTTCCGATGTTTACTTGTTTGGTGGGATTTCCAATTGAAATAAGTTGAAAACTATTTTTTCTAGTGACACAGTAAACCTTACCTCCTTCTCGTTAAACAATACCTTAATGAAAAGCAAAATAAGTTATCTTTCGAATAAGGTGTGTTATAGAAGGTTTCATTTTGTGCACAACCAATCACGTCTGAACACCCTATCCTATTAAATTGTTGACCCCAGATTGACTATTTGCGTTTTGCGATATAATATAGAACTTTTGTTAAAAGTATGTATATTCTAATGCAAGTGTCACAGGATTTCAAAGTTCATTTATTCTTTGTCAATAGATGTAGTAGTTGTTAAGTTTTGTCTCATTGAAGTGGGAAAATGAAATACGGTTATCGGTTATCCAAAAAAAAAGTAACACCGTCTTCACACCACCATTAAAACGACTGTTTCATTGAATCCAGTGCTTGCAACCTGCATCGTGACTCAAATCCCACGCTGATACCAAACTATTTCCAAACATATTATTGACACAGGTGACCATTAAACATAATGATTCATCATGTTAGTTTTTTGTAATTTTTCCTACCGCATTGCTTAATTAAACAAAGAATTCCAATGTCAGTGAGTCTACTAAACTCATCCAAATCAAATAATGAATAACATTAAGCAGAAATTCTCCTGGTGTTTAATGGCAACGTTAGATCAAAAATAAATAATTAAGAATTCTCATAATTTAAAACTGTGTTTCTATTGACTACAGTGTTTCCGCTGGCTTTTTTAAAAGCCGGTCACGGGGACCGCCTGGCTAATAGAATCCCGGTCCCATTCGTTTTTTACCGGACACCATAGTAGATTTCAACTTATTTTTCAGACTAAATCTTCAATCTAAACCTTCAACTGATAGCAAAGAAACATGGCTTGGTCCATTGCACTACGTTTCACTTCCCAGTAGGGGGGTGAAACATAGCGCAATAGATCAAGCTATGTTTTCTAGCTAATTAACTATGTAGCTATATTATCACGTTGTCCAAGCTTGATCACCCATCGATAAAAACTAAAGTCCAAAAGAAAAGTTCCCTATGATTATAAATGTGCCTAACAAACAAAATACAAGCCCACGCGGTCAGAAAGCATCCTTTAAAGGAAATGTGTCTTGTACAGAATTGACAACAACTTTCATTTCCCTTTAACACGAGGCATGACATCAATTGACGTCTGCGTGGTTTTTGAAAACTTGGTACTTAGTACTAGTATACCAAGGTGTACTTTCTTTTGGACTTTAGTTTATTTTGCTAACAGGGGTAAAAAGAATATCTGTTTATATGGCACGTTTTATTTATAGGTTAGATATACTGAGGGAGTAAAATACTTACAATAAACCCCTTGGGACCCATTTCACAAAGCCGTCGCTAATTTACGACGTCGTAAACTATGTCATTGAGTCGATGAGTTAAGTTTACAAATGCCAAATATTTTTTGCATTTGTAAACCTAACCACTGGCTAAAAATGACTTACGACGTCGTACATTTACGACGTCGTACATTTACGACGGTTTTGTGAAACGGTACCCTGGGGTGTTGTAAACTGTGCATTAAAAACCCCAGACCATAGTTTTCTTTGGAAAAGGAAGTTAACGATGATTTTATTTGTATATTAAAGCCTGCCCATCGGCCCAGTGACATGATTTACCCGCTGGCAAATACCTTGTTGTGGAGCAAACAATAAACCAAAATATCTGTCTGTCTGTCTGGCATGGTCTACGAAGTCCAAGCGCACCGGTGTACATATATGTTCTGTATTTATATTATCTTATCTGTATATATTATGTTGTATATATTGTACCTCTAATGCCGCTGAATGTGGCCTGAGTGTAATAAAGTTCAGTTCAGTATATGTTTTGATATCTGCTCTCAAATTTACAATGGTAGTTTTCATTTTCGAACAGTAACAGTTGAACATATAACATACTTCATGTGACATTGTCTATTATCGTGTTTTATGTTGTGTTAGATAAGATGCTAAAATTAAAACCAAATAATATGACTTCAGTTCTTACTTATCAAAAGTGAGTGTTGTCTTTCTTTTCTGTTTGCCTTTCTGTTCTTAATGTTGTTGGGTTTTTTTGCATCATAATTATTTTCTCTATTTTTTCACCAACTCATATCAGTTACTGAACTTGTTATGTTAGCTAGCACGAGTTTGTACAATTTATGTCAGCTGTCATCGTAAACAATAACAAAGACATATTTTCTTAAAAATTTAACTTGGTCACCTGGTAATAATTTAAAAAAAATAGTTTAAGAGAGGTTTTATGAAATTTAGTTCACGCATCGGTTATGAAATGAACTTGTACCTGTTGTTACATTTTATGTTACTTCTCTTTGTGTAAACAATATGTGAATATTTAATCTTTACGTACTCTCATCAGACCTTTAGACAACAAAGCTAGCAGTCTTTAACAGTTTTGTACTTACGAAATTACACTGAGCAATATATCTATAATATGAGCAATGTATTTATTAGTAAAACTTATTTTATTACCCGGGAGCGACGTTTATAAATAGATACCAGTTTCTGAATAGGCGTTTAAGCAGTTAGTGAAGTTATAACGTGACGTATTTAGGTTATCCCTTGGCCTTCGTTAGGCGAACTGACGGAGAGGCAAGGAATAGCCTAGAAATGTCGTGGTTAAAATTAAAAAAGTTTCAATTTCTTAAAAAAATTAATGTTATATGAAACTAGTTTCGTTTTCAGTTAAGAAACGAAACTAACATCTGTATTTAAAAGGTAGCATCTAAGTAATAAAGATGGTCAACCGACAAATATACAGCTCCTATTTTCACTGCTCCAACTTCTAAACGCCACTCAACCGTATGACATGGGTGTTTTCAGTGCAACGTTTGTGTTGATGCAAAATTTAAATCGATATATCCCCTTTAATAGCCACTGAAAAACATAAGCAATACTAGGTGTGTCCTTGTCGTAAATCAGTTCATTTAATTTTTACTAGAAAACCTGTATATAAATTATTTAGCTGACTTACAGTGGTTTGATGAGAAAATCTTATCAAACCAATGAAAATCCGCTGAATAATTTCTATACATTTTTTTAAGTTAGCAAGATGAACAGGATGTCGAGAAATTGATGTTATTGATACTGTTACAAGTTCACATTGGGCAATTGATATACTCCACCAAGCAAGGCTCTCATCATTGCTTTGCATTTTCTTAAAAGATTTTGTGCACCGACATACGATAACCTTTTCCTCCACAGAAGGTAGCCCCATCGGGGCAGGGGTAATCACAGTTGGAGTCAGCAATCTTAGCGTCTTCGGTCTTGATGACGTTATCACAGAGACATTTGTTTCCACTCTGAAATATCCAAAAGATATATTGCAATGTGTTGGCTGAAGAAATTTGTAAGGTAGTTTTGCACTTTGAGAGAACAGTTAAAAAACTATGTTATCAGTTTGAGTTTTAATGTTCAGTTTTGCGTGATCTATACCATTCTTAAGGATGGACACACTTTGGCAGTAAAATATAAAAGCTATGATTCAATATGTTTTGGTTTATGCAAACATGTAAACAAACCAATGTACCTTACAGTATTAACCTAACTGAATAGAGCTGTATAGTATGTGTTGTTATATGTTTTTGTTTTACCCTTTATTTCTAATCATCTACGTTTACATTTGTATAGTCTGTCAACCAGACCGTAGAGCATAATTAAAACTAAAGCCTGCTAAAGTCTAGAAAATTTCAGCAAGTCTAGG
>JAULCD010041958.1:0-12362 GCA_032361085.1 Calliostoma canaliculatum | reverse complement strand
TGTCTGTCTCATCTCTGTCTTATCTAATGAGAGACAAATACATCAAAATAAATCTACAACTATTTTATGTGTTATCACAGTTTATTTTAGGCTCCATACAACAACAAATAACAACTTATAGGATCAGACAAACACAAATAAACAACGTGGAAATTGTTATTAAAGAAGGCACCTAAGAAAAGTTGATAAGATCACTATAAGTGTTGATTAAACAAGTTTAATACTAAACAAAACAATTTGTAGATTTATGGATGACCACTCTTTTATTCACTTTGGGCGACGTTTCGATACAGATTCTTGTATCGTTATCAAGCACTATCGTTTCATACTAATCCTAGTAATCAAAAGTGATGCCTTGGTAAGATTTCACTTAATAGACCATGCACGATTAAGCAGTGACATTTCAAGCACAACACTGGTTGTAACAACACACTAATTTGTCGCCAATAAATAGACTTTATGGATATTTCGTGAAAATATGAGTGAGAATCTATCAATTGTGTTGAAACACAAGGCTTTATATGTGCAGAATTGATAAACGTATCTCGAGACTTACAGCCAGTAACAAATACAATTGTGATGTGTTTAAAACGAAAGTTAAATGAGAAACAATTCTTATTAGAACTTGCTTAATATACATGGAGAAAAGGACACAGAATGAAACTATTCTAGAGAACAACCAGTAAACTATATTAAAAGCAAAACAGAGAGGTTTTCCAATTGATTCTTATTTTGTTAGATGTCTCTCCACCTCACTCCTGTACCTGTATCCCTTCCTCAATCCATCTATTTTTTCCTAAACATACACCTAGATTTTGTTGATTTTGTTCTCATTGACTCATTCTCCTTTTCCTCCTTTTGTCCCTCTACGTACCTCTTTGTCTCTCCCTCTATATATTCTGGCCCTCGTTTTACAAAGATGTCATAACTTTACGACTTCCTACACCACATCACTTAGTTCATAGATTTGGTCTACAAATGCAAATTACTTACTAACTTACTTAATCACCATCGTCCCTACTGAGACATAAGGTTGCAACAGCATTCTTGCATTTCTTTATTTCTTGTGTATGGGTTTGTGCTTCACCCCATGACATGCCCATTAGCTCCAACTAGGTTGTTACAGTTCTTTGCCATGTTGTTCTTGGCCTTCCTCTTTTTCGTTTTCCCGATGGTGTCCATTTCAGAGCTGTTCACGGTATGGAGTCTTGCTTCATTCTCATGATGTGTCCCAACCATCTGAATCTCCTCATTCTGACTTCAACAGATATACATTTACTGTTTGTTTTTTCATAAAGGTTGGTGTTTGATATCTTGTTTGGCCAGAAGATATTGCAGATTTTACGGAGACAGGTGTTGTGGAAGACGTCGATTTTGTTTATGTCTGACTGTATGACTCTCCAACATTCTGAACCATACAGGAGAACAGACTTTACCTTGCTGTTGTAGAGCTTCAGCTTGGTGTTGAGGCTGTATTGTTTGCTCTTCCAGATGGGACGGAGTCTGCTAAACGCACCTCTGGCTTTGCCCAACCGGGCTTTGATGTCCTTGTTAGCTCCATTGTCATTGCTGATCAGACTGCCAAGGTGGGTAAAGTCTTCTACATATTTGAGCTCTTCTCCATCGATGGTTATTGGAGGTGTAGCTGGCGCATTGATGTTTACTGATATGGAGACCCGTGTCATTGGCAAACTTGTTGAGTCTGTTTGATTTTTCTTGGAGATGTCTATGGGTGGTTGAAATAACGGCCAGGACATCAGCAAAATAAAGATCATCCAGCTGTGAGAAAAGCGTCCACTGTATTCCACGAGGGCGGTCAGCAGTTGTTTGGCGCATCACATAGTCAATGGTTGTGAGGAAGAGTATTGGTGAGAGGATGCATCCTTGCCGAACTCCAGACTTTACTTGGAATGATTTAGTAAAAGTGTTGTCGTGGAAGATGTTACATTCAAACTGTTCATAGAACAACTTGTGGAGGTTGACACTCTTGCTTGGTATTCCATAGGCTCTCAGAATCTTCCAGAGACCTTCACGGTGAACGCTATCAAATGCTAAATGCAAAAATGGTTGTAAATTGTGCTCTTTCCAACAAAAAACTTTGTGGAAAGGGCACAGTTTACAACCATTTTTTGCATTTGTAGACTTAATTTATTAACCCAGTGATATGGTTAAGGACGTCGAACAGTTTTGACATTTTCATCAAACGGGTCCCTACCTTTTTATTTATATTTCTTTCCTCCCTCTTCCTATCTGTGATTGATCAAATACTTAATAATAAATGATTTCTAGATGAAGGACAGATGTACCTGTACAAGATGGTGTTTCCCCTGCACCTGTCTAATCTGTCTGTGATTGGTTTGCTAGCCGCTGACGGACCAAAACCTCTACTTGTGGAACTACAGGCTCGTCTTGCAGCGTCTGTCTTCTCTGGCTCCCATTGTCTGCCGTCCAAGAAAGTTATGCGTAAAGACGTGGCAAGATGGGACTCATTCTTGTTACAGCGTTTTAGGCGCTATAAATACTTGGTAAAATAACATAAAACTGTTTTCACTTGATCAAAAAAGATGGGTAAAGTCACATTTTACTCGCTTTACTGAAACATCTGTAATTTGTTTAGACATATGAAATGGTGGATTTATGGATACGTGGAGTAATTTTTAGGGGCAAAGTCGTTGAAAACTGTGCTCTTTCCAAAGAAAAGCAAGTTTTTGTAGAAAGGGAACAGTTTACAACAATTTAGGTATCTGTTACCAAAAACCCATAGGTCAAAGATTTCTCGACTTATCTATGAGTTTATCCGATCATGCGTCGTATTCACGTCATTGCATGTCTTAAATCCAATTGTTTCATTTTTGCGTGTATTTGTCATTTGCTCAGTTTAGTCAGTTTTACACTTCTATTCCAGACTTATTAGTCAATGACATGGTGTTTAAGGGGAAAGCAGTTGGCTCTGTAAAACAACATGATGCATGCATAAACACAATATATTGACAAATCATTATTAGCATCATAAAACATGACAAGACATGCAGTCACAAATTAATAGGTTTTAAAAATAATTTCAATATATATTTTTTCAGATGCCCTACATGGCATTGACAGACGAAATGGCTGCTGAACTTGGCGTGGCGCCATCTTGGATGGATTTACTCAAGTCAGGATTAAGAGTCGCCTATCTATACTACTGGGGACCCGCCTTTCCCTTTTATCATCGTCTGTGGGGCCCACATTCATGGTCTGGGGCAATAAATGCTATCAACTGGGCCCTGGAACATGGACACTATGCACAACAACCTCGAGCCTCACCTGCAAAACGGAAGGAAATATCTCATTTCTTTGGCGTTGGTTTTGCTGTTGTTGTTGTTGTTGGATCTGGACTTAGTGTTGTTTATTACTTCAAAAAAATGTCAAAGTAAAAAGTAAAAGTTAACAGTGACACAACATCTATATTGCATTTGCAACATTAGGTTGATTTCAAAGTATAAAACAAACCATCCAAAGTTATATCACTGAGCTAATAATACAAAATGTGAAATCACTGCAAAATGTGAATGACCCAAAGCTAATGTTTTTCTGTGCATGGTTTTAAACGTTTTGTGGTTTGTGAATGTACTCAAATGGCCCTGTGTTATTACTAAAATATACTGATCTTGATAATTATGCATATCGCTTACAGTATAGGTTCATTTTTCAAGTTAAACACATAACATTTTAAACGAATGAAAAACATACGATTTTGAAAATTGTAAATGAAACCAAATAGTTATTCCGAAGTTAGATATATGTAAGCTCATGTTGCCGTCTTGCACTGCAGAAATGTGTTTGCTTCACATACGACACTTTAATTTCTTTTGTAAAGTGTGCAATTTCAAAATAAAAACATTATTTTGTTGTGAAATTAAAATATTTCAACAAATTCAGCCTCTGAATAGTAAAACCATTAGAACATGGACATTTAAAACATTTACTTTTATTATTCCAGATATATAAACAATACAAAACAACGTTTGATGTCTGTATCTTTTTAAAAAGTGACTACAGTTTTTTACGTTTGACCATTGAAAGTGTTTCAAAAACATTGTATGGCTGGTATACAATGATATTGTCTTTATCACTTACTTTCCAAATGATAACATGAACATGTTGTTTAACTGGACCGACACCAAATGCATGAGAACATTTTATTTTAAAGTGGTTGTTTTTTGGGGGGGTCTTACTTTGTAATTTTCTCATGCATTTGGTGTGGGTTAGAAAACAATGAAAGCTTGGACTCACTTTCGGCAGTGGAGAACCTTTCTACGGAGCTGTGAGGATAGAGTGTAATGATTGCATCACCCTCGGTTCGTCAGTTCTCGCCGAAACTCGCAGGTTTCACGGAGCCGCACTAGGTGTTTCCCTGCTGTAAAATCTGACCGCCACGAGATAACTGAAAAATTGTTGAAAATCATAACACACTCACTCATGTCTTGTGGTATACTTTACTTCGATTCTTGTTGCCAATAGTTTTCTTTGCAAAACCTTTTAATTAGACGAAGAAGAGGAATACGTTACTTCCTTGTCCAGGACCTTGTTCCATTTTTTAGACTAAGTTGATCGTAAGTGCTAAAATATAAAATTGGCTTAGGACTGTCGTAACGTAGAGATCGCTTTGGAACCGGTGCCATTCGGCACCGGTTCCAATTCGATTTCTACGCCATTGCAGTTGTAAGCCTATAATATGAAACAGCTCAAAGAGGACTTTGCTTAAAAAATCACTTAGCCTAAGATCGATTTGAAGAATGGGCCCCAGGTTTTTCATGGTAAGACGGCTAGGGTATGTATTTTACTGCCATAGATTTACCATAATCTTGATTTTTGAGGATAGACCACTATTTTATTTTAACAAAATATAAAACAGTTTTACGATTTTGCATATAAAAAGATTGTCGCAGCAGCGTAGTGTGTTTGCGCTCCAGTATACTAATAAATTACCGCTCAAAAGAAACGATATCAATAATAATTCAACTGAAACTTGAAGAAACAACACAAAGTCTATAAAAACACTGTTGTGTTTGGAAATTAAAGGATATACCCAGTATATATACCTGCAAAATCAGAAAACTGTTGTAAAATTCTGATCAAAGTGGTTAACAAAAAGCTCGGATGGATGTCAAGCTCAGACAAAATAGCGGAATGTTGTATGCAGCAAATAATGTTAAATTGAGGGAAGGACTTTTCCTGTTTGTTTATTACACTGTTTCATCTTAAATATTTTTAGCATTAACTGTCTACATTTAAGATTTACTTATTTTGGGGTTTATAAAGTAGGTCATGCAGGCAGTTAAATGTGTTCTGTGTCAGGCAGTTACAGCATTGGGCCAGTGCTAGGCCAGCAGCGTGAGAGATACTAAAAAGGCATTGACACACTGCTGTAATGTTTCCTGGGTAGAGTGTAAGTTGTATTTCAGGCTAGATTCTGTTTGTTTTTAATTAAAACAAGGCTAAATATTTTACTCACTGTAAAAAACTATAAGGTGAGATTATGGATTTATTTCTCTCTCTCTCTCCCTCGCTCTCTCTCTCTCTCTCTCTCTCTCTCTCTCTCTCTTTCTTTACCTCTCTTTATGTCTCTTTCGTTTTCTCTCTCTCTTTCACTTTAGTTCTCTCTCTATCTCTTTATGTTTTCTCTCTCTCGCTCTCTCTACCGTTCTCTTTCTCTCATTTACTCACTCTTACTTTCTTTCTCTCTATTTCTCTATCTTTCTCACTCTATATCTGTATCTTACTCCCACTGATTATTTTTTTCTATATTTCTTTCTCTATCTCTCATTATGTTTCCCTCTACCTCTCTTAATCGTTCTTTCTCTTAATCAATATGTTTGTTTATTTCTGTTCTTCCCCTGTCTCTGTCTCGGTTTATATATTTTCCCTCCTCCACTTTTGTCTTTTCTGCCTTCGTATTGCTCTCATTCTTTTAATTCTATCCTTCTCTTTCTCTCACTCACACATTCTTAAATTCTCCCTCTCGATTTCTCTATCTTTCTCTCTATATCTGTGTCTTGATCCCTCTGACTATTTCTTTCTTTCTATCTATCTTTCTTTCTCTACCTCTATTTGTCTCTCTCCCTCCATCTTTGTATTTCTCTTGTTTTTTTCTCTTTTCTTCTCTCACTCTCTCGCTCTCTTTTTCACTTGTTCTCTTCCTCGCTCTCTCGCTTTTTCTCTCTATATCTCCCTCTCTCTGCATCGTTCTGCCTTTCTTTATGTCTTACTAAAGTCTTGTAAATTATTGCTAAAATTTAAATTTCACTCCTTTTTAAAATTGTAGTAGCTAATGATTTAAATTTATATAAATACCAGACAACCCTGTATTCGCTGGTTTGAAGGTTAAGAATAAAAGGTATCAGGTGCTTAGCTTAAAAACAGGTGCTTGATACCGTTTCCCTCAAGACACGATTTGTCACAATGGGAACGTGATGGTGTCAATATTTATCTGACAATAATAAATATTCCTAGATTAGACTTTAAGTGGTGACTCTTTTATATTCCTAAAGAGATAAATCTTCAAAGATGGCCACTTAATAATGCCACAGAGCCGTAAATCCATCCATGATACTCCTATTGTGAATCCAAACTCTATAATCATATTCCCAACATTAACCCCAAAAACGTTAAATACGATATCTGACACATGAGATTATGATACTGTTAAAAACCTATCCTGCGGTAATTTGTTTAAAAGAGCTCCTTTCAGGAGCTCTATTAAACAAATTACCGCAGGATAGGTTTTCAACAGATTTTCAATTTTATAATTTTTATTGACAATCGAAGGTTAATTTTTAAGGGGTTAATCACTTGTTCTGAAGAAATCGGGCGTTTAAGTTTCATTCATCTGGATAAGGTTTTACTACGCCCGGGATCTGCGTCGAGTTTAGTCGTGACCTCTATGAACTCAGCCCAGCACAGAAAGTTTTGGAAACAATGTGAGAACAAGGGGATTTCTCTTCTAATCCGATTGTGACTGGTAACAGGTAAACACGAGTGTGGGACTCAGGTAGGCGAGAACAAAGCGAGATTTGAGTTAGACAAACATGCTTGTGAGGAAATGGTCAGCTCCTTGGCGTCACAGAAGTGGTCAGTGGTCAAAATATCCCTAGAGCATTGAATTCATTTTAAATTGACTTGAAACTGTAACCATGGTGGTCAGTTGTCCAAAACATATATTAAGCACTGAATCAATTTTAAGTGAATTTGAAATTGTGACCATAACTGTGATTCTTTTATGTTTTAAAATAAATCTCTTAAGCACTGAATCGATTTTAAATGAACTTGAAATTGTAACCAGCATGGTGGTCAGTTGATAAAAATTCTCTTGAGTTTGAAATTTATTTTAAATGAACTTGAAAGTGTAATCATGGTGGTCAGTTGTCCACAAAAACCTCTTGAGCACTGAATTGATTTTAAATGAACTTGAAATTGTGACCAACATGGTGGTCAGTTAATAACAATTCTCTTGAGTTTGAAATTGATTTTAAATAAACTTCAAAGTATAACCATCATTGTGGTCAGTTGTCCACAAAAACTTCTTGAGCACTGAATCGATTTTAAATGAGCTTAAAATTGTGACCATAATTTTGGTCAATTTTTCAAAAAATCTCTTGAGCACTGAATCGATTTAAATGGGCTTAAAATTATGACCGTCATTATGAAAATGTAACAATCATGGTGGTCAGTTGTCAACAAATGAACTTGAAATTGTAATGATCCTTGTGGTTAGTTGTCCCCCAAAATATGTTGAGCATTGAATCGATTTTTAAGGACTTAAAGTTGTAATCATTTTGGTGGTCAGTTGTCAAATGAATTTGAGCAATGAATTAATTTTAACCTATTTTAAGACTTATCTTGGTCTATGAAACAAATATATTGGGGTAAAAAAAATTAAAACATATTCCGTGGGAGCTCTTTGAAACAAGTTACCACGGGGTAATTTTAACGTTTGATCACTGATTCGATTTTAAATTGACTTGAAATTGTGACCATTGGGGTCAGTTGTCAAACAATTTTAACTTATGAATTGATTTTATCATGTTTGAATATTGCATCTTGGGTATTGAAAATTTATCCGGCGGTAAATTGTTTAAGGTAGCTCCTGTAGAACTTTTTAAAACAAGTTAACACAGGATAATTTAAACGTTTTGTTAGGTTGACAAATAGACAAGATTAGGTTTTCAAAAGCAACTTTAGGATTGGTTTTGTGTACTAAAAAATATTTTCAGTGACTAACTTACTGTTGAAAACCTGCTCTGTAATAATATATTTAAAAGAGTTACTGTTGGAGCTCTTTTAAACAAATAACACGAGATATAATTTCAATGTAGTTAGATACGATTTTGAGTGGTAACCTTATGTTATGGGATGATAACCATCTCTTGTTGAAAACCTATCCTGTGATATTTTGTTTAAAAGAGCCCATTAAACAGACTGTCACAAAAATGTTTTAAAAGTCTATTTAAATTTGTTTAAAAAACGCACTTGGCGTGTAGCAAAGAACATCATCGTGTAGTAATTTGTTGAAAATAACTCCAGAACTTTAGTTATCAAAAGATGCATTTTTCATATTTTTTTTAAATATTGTGTTGGTAAATATAGCAAATATTATTTTTAAATATATACATTTTTTAAATAAAGAACTCTTTTACATCACAAATATTTTATACTCGATAGCACAACGAAACTCACTAATATTTCACATTTTACAAAAGGTATTCGTCGACAGTATTTCTTTAATGCTCAAACAAATTGCGCTATTCAATTTTAAGATTTTGTCGTCTTTGTAATAAGATTTACATCAAGGAATTTACCACATGCTTTTCAAATCCCCCCTTTTCTAGTCAGGGCATGTTTAAGCCAAAATGCATGCATTTCCGTCTTTGTATGTTAACACTATAAGTGCCGAATTGATTTCAAAATCGATGGCTAGTAATCTATCCTGTGATAATTTGTTTAAAAGAGCTCCTATGGAGCTCTTTTAAACAAATCATCACATGATAGATTTTCAACAGCCTATTTAAATTAAAACTTTGAAAGTACAAGGGAAGAAATTGAGCTTGGCTTTCTATGGGTTAAATACAAAGGGGTATGAAAAAGTATAAACCCGCGTTCTCGGATTACATTTGAACCCCGTGAACGTCATGTCACATGTTGTAGTTTAAATTGTGAATGAAATATCATTGTGTGGGAAGTAAAAACCAGAATGAAGGAATGTTGGCTGTTTGTGTGGTTCGAATTGAATCACGATGATATTTGCATGAAAATAAAATCGACTGAGCTTTCTTTGTGAACTTAATACAGTCGGTGAATAGACAAATTGCGAAGATTTGTATTCGTATAAGTAGGATTGCATTTTCAAGGTGGAATTTAGTGAAATAAGACAAGTGTTGTACTTGGCAGTATGTAATAATAGATAACATGTTATTGCAAGGCTTTTAGCATACGCTATATGGTTTTAATATTGACTTATTTATAATAATTTAGAAATCATGTTTTCCATGTATCATAACATACTGAAAGGAAATTTGCAGCTAATGGCGGCAGTATTGCCCAAGCGGTGATAAACAACAATTCATCACTCACTCACTCACACCTACACTCACAGTAAAAACAATCAGCGCGTTTAGTACACCAATAGCAAATTAAAATTGTTGAAACTGTACTTTCGGTTCACGAAATGCTAAAAACTTTCTAAACAAGGGAGGGTTGGGATGGGTTTTCTATTTTAGACTTTTTAGTTTTGTTTTGTTTGAATATTTGTTGTTGTTGTTGTTGTTGTTGTGGTTGTTGTTCTATTTTAACGTGCACAGCTTATAAAAGTATTTTGGCATTCATAATCCGAATGCATTAGCACAGTGTAGCTTTATTCGTCAGTAGAATGCCACCTCCTCGTAAACAACACAGGAGTTTTTATTTCGCATTGTCTTATTACTGGTTTTAGAATGTACAGCACAAAAATTACACTCTTTGTCGCAAGTGTAGACAAGGAAAAGTGCCAGACGTTCAACCCATAAATTGTTCACAGTAACCTTCAAGCTGTTATAAGTGCTGTTTTATCTGCTCTCTTAACATGTCGCTGGCAGCGAGAGTATAAACATTTGAGATTAAACATACTGATCTGTGATAAGGCAATGGGTCTAAGTGCCTATTTTCAGGTGAAAGCCGCAATGTGAAACTGCTACCTGATGGAGCGATAACATAGCGATTTGTGGAAGGCTTGAGCATTGTTTTGTAGAAGTGGGACCAGACAAAGAAATGTACTCTGTCCTTTACTTTTATATCATTTTTGTCAAAATACTTATATCATTTTAGTTTTTCAGTGTTTTTAAATCAAACAAAACAGTTGAACCAAAATGTTTGATTTATCAATGCCACAATCGTTGTAAAGTTTTTTATTTTCCCCAAAATAACTTATTTGGTATAGTGTGCACGTTTTAGTACAATTTTGACATTTGTAAATATCACTCATTGTCAGTATTTAACATTTTATGGTGTTTATGGTGATAATTATGTTTCTTAACTAAGTCCCAAGCTCAACATTTGTTTGTTTCAATGTTCAAATTCCAATCTAAATAGGCTGATGAAAATCTATTCTGTGCTAATGTGTTTTAAAGAGCTCCGAAAGAAGCTCATTTAAACACATTAGCACAGCATATGTTTCCAAAAGAACGAGGTAGTTACAATTTTAAATCCTACTGAAATCAGTTCAATAATTTAAGTTTCAAGCCCTTAATTTAACATTTAGAGTCATGTACTAACTTTATAACAACCAAGGAGTTTTCAAAAGAAACATATTATATAATGATTTATAAAATTATTACACTAAAAGTGCATACATTACATTACAGTGTAACCACATTACTACAAATTACTGTTAAGTCACACAAATATAATTTTTCAAAAACTCCATAGCTCATAGCACGTGTGGTGAGGGCGGTATACAAGGCCTCCATAAAACCCTGAAAATCAACAAATTGACGTCTAGACATTATAGCGTAAATTCCAAAACCTTGCTAAACCTCTGACGTCATTCCCCTACTTAACACAATTTATCGGGCATTAATAAAACTGCTTAACAAGGCACATGGTGGCAAATATTTTTTCAAAGTCTCCGTTTGTTAATAGCTTGTGTTAACATAACGTCAAAATTACAAACTTGACTTAAACTTTAAAGCGCTAATGACACTAACACAATAAACTGCATCTTAATTGAACCTAAAAGAGCCTTTAGAATTATATTCTGCAGTAAATTTTGTGAAACAACTGATTTTCCGTCCTCTTCCAGTTAAATGATTAAACAGTTTGGTTGCTTGAGAATAATTCCTTATAGTGCTTAGCTCAAAATGTGTTCATTTAAATGTTTAAATCAGATTCTAAAAAGCTGTTCATATATTTAATTTTAAATATCATTATCTGAGGTTAAATTGTAAGTTGTAGAACACCTACATGTATCCTGTGGTAATTTGTTTAAAAGAGCTCCTACAGGAGCTCTTTTAAACAAATTATCACAGGATAGGTTGTCAATTAGGATAGGTAGACACGATTTTAAGTCCTGGTAAAATCAATTCTGCACTCTAACAAATATAAGGTCATCGGGTTATTAAATACATTTATGCATCTTAAGCTTCAAATAGTGTTGGTTAAATAATTAAAAACATATTTTGCCCATGAAGGTCTATTTCAGTTTTGTTTTTAAACTCGCTCAGATCTCTTATAACAGTTTCCCTTTCGTTCACGTTATGGAATGATTTGTTGTCCTATTTAATTGTCGAGGGCTTGTAAAATATGTTTAATATTTGAATATGGTTTAAAATCAAATATCTAATCATAAACACAAATATGGTAATCTTAACGAATTTATACAGTGTGACTTTTCAAAGATGATTTTGTAATCGTGATACCTTCTGTTTGTATTTGCGTAAAGTCAAACTTAAATAGGCTGTTAAAACGTCCTCTGTAGTAATTTGGTTAAAAGAAATATCAAAATAAGCTCTTTTAAACAAATTACCACAGGATAAGTTTTCAACAGTGCCAATAGGACTAGTCTTAGGTTCAACTAAAACCAATTGAGCGCCATAGAGGTTAACACGGATTTTGTGATTTTCTTAAAATCAGTTTTTATGTTGGAGCATTGATTAGTTAAAATCAAAGTAAACAGAATAGGAGTCCAAACATGGTGTTGACTTTGTACACAACATTTAGTGACTTATATATTCACAGTAAAAAAGTGTTGCACCCCCTATACTTTTTCATGGTGGGGTGTTTTGAAAGGGTGTAAAGATAACCGAATTAATATTATAACCAGGATTTCGTGTATACCAACAAACCAGTGT
>JAULCD010041847.1:0-12362 GCA_032361085.1 Calliostoma canaliculatum | reverse complement strand
AGTAACGCTAGAGTAACGACTGACTAACGATAGCCGAACGCGTGCAACGCTCGGCGAACGTTAGTAAAACGTTTCACAAACGTTCTTAAACGTTCTTCAGCGTTTAAAATTAAACGTTAAAGACCGCTGGTCTCAGTGAGAACTTTGGTGCATGTTCAAAACTTTTTTTGGGACCAGCGTTCTCCTCAGATTCCCGGCGATCACCGACAATCACCGACGTTCAATAGCGTTCACACAACGCTCGTATGGCGCTATCCCAGCGACCATGGGCGACTACCAACGTTTCCTAAAACGTCATAGAACGCTGACCAGAACGTCATAGTGTGAAGGCCCCATTAAAGAGCACAATGAATATATGATGTCACTTTTAAATAACTTACCTCCTAAAAATGGCATTGGTAGTATGTGTGTGCGTGTGTGTATGTTATGTGTATGAGTGCATGCGCGCGTGTGTCCCTTCTAAACTGACAAACCTATAAGTAACGCCTTAACCTGATAAACCAGGTCACTGACTCAGTGGGTTCGATTCACAAGAAACACAATCATTTCAAACTTTGCACTTTCCAACAAACCAAGTCACTTTCAATATTTTTGTATGCTTGTCTTATCGTCACGTTGCATGGTTGTAACGATGTTCTAAGGTAAAACAGAACGTTGTATCAAACTATGCAAATTATTTAGTTTATGAGTTATCCCTTACCGTGTGGCATAGTTTTAGAAAAGATATTTTGAGGGCTGTGTCCTGGGATTTTTAAGGGGTTTATCTGGCCCAATTAGTGACTGTCTGTTCATGTGGCTTACGGAAAAATATCCGGGTCATGCTACCAGCAAATACAAGATGACTGAACAACTGACCGCAATACTAATAAGAGAAAAGATTCTTTAACGGCGTTTTGAAGTTGGTGTAGTTATAACACAAACTATTTTAGATTACAACTTTAATTGTAAAGCACTACGTTTCTGAGCTAATCCTTGCCCCTTGAGAAGAAGAGTAAACTTCTAACCACAGTAGTGTTCAATGTAACAAAACAACACTGTTTAACTTTTTAATCAAATTTTTATTGAAATCAATTTCACACAAAAGTTACAGTTTCATGTGTAGTTTAGTTTTACCATACGCTTAAAAGAAAAAAGATTCAAATTCATCTGTAAGGATATAACGTTTTGTAATGAAACGAGTACTTATCATACTGGACTTATCTAGAGGGAACATTGTAAGTATGTTGTAAAAGCATAGACAATATGTTGATGTTAAACTAACTGTGATAAAATAACCTTATTAACTTACTACATAACAATCACAAGTATCTTATCAAATAACTGCAACACAAACAAACAACAAAGGACAACTAACCACTATATCAGGTTTCAATAATACAACAGAAAATAATTTCACACAAATGTTACTGGTTTCGTATGCATTCCTACAGTATTTATAAGAATAGTTTTGAAAGAAATAGGGCTTGAATACTTTTATTTTACATTATATGTATTTCACTTTGGGCCCAAAAAAATAATATATTTATAATGTCAATGAGTGAGTGAGTGAAATAGAAACAAACTAGAAATTACAATCTTTAACAGTCGGCATATCATTAGTTTAAATACACACAGAGATCTGGATCTGAAACCAGTTGTCAGGAAACTCCACACAAAACACTGACAGTGACACAAACTGTGAGTGAGTGAGGGAAATAGAGTTTCAGATGGTTTTCAGGAATATTTCAGCTATATCGCCATGTGGTGTACAAGAGGCACACCGAGGTAGTAACAGATGAGAAAAAGAAACCGACAGAGAAAAAAAGCTACAGCAAAATATCCCCCATTTTAGCCGGCTTGTACGTCAAGCATAGGGTTACTGGGGTCCTATTCTTTCCAGTGCCCTGGAACACTCCCCGGAAACTTCACGTGGTATAAAGCCAATGAATTAGTTGAAGTAACTAAAGTTTTTTGGGGGTATTTAATTAAATCTGTGACATGTTAAGCTTTTGTGACTTGCTTTAATCATTCGTGTACATTTTATATATTAATGTAAGATTTAAAAAACAGTGCCAATAGCCAGGGTTCTATTTTACTTAGTCTTCCCAACCAGTTATATTATAAAACTAGTTTTAGTTTTAGTCCTACTAGACTGGAATGTAGACAGTGAAACGGACAAACATGCTGCCACGGGAATGATCAGTGCGGGTGATTTGGTGCCTGACTATGAGGATGTGGGTTCAAATCCCGCACATAGTGATAGAATATTCCCTTTTTCTTATAGTGGAATCCCAAATATAACATAGTTCTTTTTGTCACTGTCTAAGTGACATAAAATTCAGATACAAAAAAAGAGCATAGATTTTGGTAATAATTATATTGTACTTAAATATAAGGAATATTGAGACATTGTTATAACTTCACTAAAAGGTGTGTATTTAAATGTCAATGTTAAATGTTTGACAGAATAGTGAGTTCGTTTCATTTCGTATCAATACACAGACACATAGTGTATTAAATAACTGACACAACACCAGCAAAAAAACAAAGGGAAACTAACAATTAACCACTCACAACATTATTGTTTAAAACATCAACATTATGAATACATTTTTAAACAATTGTGTAAATTATTTGTTCACACATATAATAATTTCACATTATAATAAAATATAAATTGTGTCCATGAAAAACACAGACACAAACGTTTTCGAGATCAAATATAGGTAAAGCAAATTTTTGGTTTCTTCGCAACACATTTCACTTTGAAAAAAAGTTATTTTCAAAATTAGAAAATGTACAAAATTGGGTCGGAAGAGATTCTTCATAATTTGTGACACACACCTAAAGCAAGTAGCTTATGTGAACTTAAGTCGATGCCTAAACTATAAAATGTAAAGCATTGTTTCACATTTTAGTGGTCAAGTAAAAAGCAAACAATATACAATTAGCATCACCGTGATCACAAACAACTAGTTGATTACTTACACACAATGTTAATGCAGCGTGCCAAAAAACTACATTAACCCTTAAAGTGCTGATCCCAACATTTGCTCATTTGTTTTCAGATTTCCACTGAAACAGGCTGTTGAAACCTATCCTGTGATAATTTGTTTAAAAGAGCTCCTACAAGCGATCTTAAGCTACGTTGATCGTAAGTGCTAAAGTATAACATTGGTTTTCGACTGTCTCAGCGCAAATATCGCTTTGGAACCGGTGCCAGTCAATCTTTGTGCTAGACAGGCGTGAGACTATGATAAGAAACAATTCCACAGGACATTTTTTTTAAAAATCACTTCCGATCGGTCGTTTCAATTGTACATACAATGTGTTGTTTTTTTAACAATTAGAAAATATAAATCTCATGTTGTTCTCAAACACAATTTCATCATGGCCAGACGTAAACTCAACAAAGTTAATACAGAAAAAAAATGTGTCTTTTAAGTGTTTGGTTTGCAATGCTTCTGTACCCCGTTCCTTAAAGCAACCTTAGCTTTAAGATGATCGTAAGTAATTGTAAAATAATCTTTCTTTAGGTATTGCTCATCATAGGCTTACGACTGTCGCAGAGGAGATATCCATTTGGAACCGGTGCCGAATTGTACTGATTCCAAAGCGATCTCGGCGCTCAACAGTCATAAGCCATTCTTAATTTGGTACTAACGATCAACTTCGCCCAAGATCGCTTTAAGGAACCAGGCCCTCGAATTTTTAAACCAGATATATTGACCCAGTATCACAAACAAAGTGTCATGATTGCGATTGGATTTTAGATGACTTAAACTATCGCTATAACTACAATTGTTATTATGATTATGTTATCACAAGATTTAAAACAAATACTCATAAAATATGTAAAATACACAATTGTGAAAGGAAAACGGGTTTTTGTACAGAATGCCTAGTTTACACTGACGCTTTCATGAACTAAACTTTGTAGTTGACAATACCAACTGGTCTAAGAGTTAGCATTAAAGTGCCGTGAATTAGTTTTAGGATTGGATTGCTCTCAAACACAATTTCATCATGGCCAGACGTAAACTCAACAAAGTTAATACAGAAAACCATTGTGTCGCTTAAGTGTTTGGTTTGCAATGCTTCTTGACCCCGTTCTTTAAAGCAACCTTAGCGTTAAGATGATCGTAAGTAATTGTGAAATAATCTTTCTTTGGGTATTGCTCAGCATAGGCTTACGACTGTCGCAGATCAGATATCCATTTGAAACCGGTGCCGAATGGTACCGATTCCAAAGCGATCTCGGCGCTCAACAGTCATAAGCCATTCTTAATTTGGTACTAACGATCAACTTCGCCCAATATCGCTTTAGGGAACCAGGCCCTGGAATTTTTAAACCAGACATATTGATTCAGTATCACAAACAAAGTGTCATGATTGCGATTGGAATATAAATGACTTAAACTATCGCTATAACTACAATTGTTATTATAATTATGTTATCACAAGATTTAAAACAAATACTCACAAAATATGTAAAATACACAATTGTGAAAGGAAAACGAGTTTTTGTACAGAATGCCTTGTTTACACTGACTCTTTTACGAACTAAACTCTGGGTTGGCAATACCAACTGGTCCAAGTGTTAGCATTAAAGTGACGTGATTGAGTTTCAGGATTGGATTGCTTTGAGTTGACATTTAACACAAATTATGATAACAATACAATCACAAATATTAACGCCAACATACCAGCATGTTACGAATAATCTTCAGACAGTCATTTCAATGATAAATCCAATGTTTACAGCTGAGAGTATCACAAATGATGATCTAAAAAGAATTGCATCAACTTTTTTTGCGACATCCACCCATTTCACATCCACAACTTCCCTGGGGTCCTCATTTTGAATTCTTTTGGGGACTGTACACATGCGATTTACAAGTTTTTTCAAGTATGGCGGTACTTCGTGTCTCTGGTCCTTGTTGTAAAGTCTGATAACAATAATTGTCAAGACGACAATTATGGCACTGGATGCGATAGCAAGTGTCAGGTACCACATCAACAGGGCGCTGTTCAGGGAGGAGTTGGGCACCATTTCGCGGACAGACGTCATGTACACGGACAACGACAGCAACAACGTCACAGAGTATGACAGCTTCTCGCCTGACTCATGAGGAATAGCAAATACCACTATGTTAAGAAAGGTCAGAATCAGGATGGGAATCAGTATGTTGAGGACATAAAACAATGACCGCCTTTGAAACCTAAGTGAGATTTTCCAATTAACGGTTTCATCAGTCCGAAATATTTTAAAAGTCGTGTCCAGAATGTCCCATTGGTTATTAACTTGGTACTTCGTCAAATCAACTACGTCATTTATGGTTAAAAGTTCAACTTGGTCTATGTAATAATGTACTGGCATTAGAATAATGTCACACTTCTGAACGTCCAAAGGAAAGCGGTAAACATTCATCGGACACGACGTTTTAAAAATGGCAGATGACCACCACCTTACACTTCCGTTGCTGTACACTCTCATACGTTGAGTGTCATCTTTGAACACATTTCTCTTACCAAGTGTGTTGGTGACGGTTATTTTTGGATACCAAGACGTGTATTCATTTATAAAGGTAAAGTAATCTAATCCACCGTATTCACTCGCATTCCAAACCAGAAATTCATCTTTCCAGTTGACGACAAACAGGCCACTACAAATAAACTGTTGCTTGATGTTGTTGAATTCTGTGATGTCAAACAAATAAAAGATCGCAGATAATCGCATAGGCGCACTCTGGTTGAAGACTGGTCTATGATCCTTAGTGTAGTTGTTGAATAACTTTGTTTGCAAGTTTCTGGAGTCGTGGATGTCAACACTTTCACAAAAGTAGATCAAAAACATCAGAACCACGACTTTCAGTACACTCTCCATTATGAACTTCACAGGCGGATTGTAGGAAATCACGACTTGTTATCTGAGTCCCTTGTGTTTCACGGCTCGTAGTTAATGTGGACCTGGATGACATCGATATTGCCTTGTAATGCAAACTTTTAACCGCTGTTTTACTTTTAGGTATTGGAGTAAAGAGCAAACAGAATGCAATCAACATCACCATTATGTTAAACCCTTCATAAAAGCAAAAGCATTGTGGTCAATATAACGCCAGGAAACAGTGAATGAATGACCTCATAAACTATTTTACTTGACTAATGATTTGGGTTTATATATGCCTAACATCGTTTTCAATTGTGAACTTTTCCAACAGAAAGCCCTGTTGCACAAATACAATTAACTGTAAATACCATATGGATAAAGTTTAACAGAAGCACTCAATAAACACCTATAATGTTATAATACATCGACCCAACACAGTCTGGTTGACAAATATCAAAATGTACACACGAGCGGTAACCATGCACCGCGTACTTCGTTTAATGAGATCAACACGAGCAGTAACCATGCACCGCCTACTTCGTTTAATGCGATAAACACGAAAATATTGCATGTGGTTGTATCTGACACTAAATGACATACATTGAAAACGCAAACGCAAGCGCAAATTAAAGTTACATTTAAGATTAGTATGCTGTGACATTTCCTAAGCTGTCGGAGAGGAATACACAAACATGTTATAAACAACATTACAAGAAAGTATAGTCACCATAATTACATACATAGCCAATCTGATTGCCACAGGTTCGCAAATTTTAATCGTTGAGATTGAGTTAACCACAACTGGCAACTACATCTGTAGCTGGTGTAGCCCCCCTTCAGACTTATAAAATCTGCCAATCTTATTTACATATTGACAATCAAGTATCGAACACTCAGCATCCGAATCCTCTGCCTCATTCCTACATGTTGATTTATAAGTTGATCGTAAGTAATAAAATACAATCCTCTGCCTCATTCCTATATGTTGATTTATAAGTTGATCGTAAGTGATAAAGTACAATCCTCTGCCTCATGCCTACATGTTGATTTATAAATTGATCGTAAGTAATAAAGTACAACATTAACTCACGACTGTCGGAAGCATATGATAACAAACTCCACGGGATATTAGTTCAACAATCTCTTACAGTCATCTTAACTTTAAAATCGCTTGGCGGAACAGGCCTGTTAACAACGATTTTTTTTCCTATCAACTTTAAATTTTAAATGTAAAATGGTCATAAATTCCGACGATTGTTTTAATATAGGGTCCAGTTTGTAACGATTTTGGTATTTTATAAACCTAACACTTGACCCTAGTGAGTGTCACTGTAAATCTTTCCCCAACTCTTCAGAGGACACGTGACACTGCACCTTTTCCCCCAACTCTTCAGAGGACACGTGACACTTCAACTCTTTCCCCAACTCTTCAGAGGACACGTGACACTGCAACTCTTTTCCAAACTCTTCAGAGGACACGTGACACTGTCACTCTTTTTCCAACTTTTCAAAGATTACGTGACACTGAACCGCACTAGGAGTTTTAATTTCGTTCATGTTTGCCCAAAACTTGATTAAATCTGTCTGGCATCCGCATAATCTGTTTCTAGTGAAAGTTAAAGTCTGTACCTGCTATTGCCAGCTGCTCGCACCGATAGAATATATGCAAGCTAATACTACAACGCATGTCCTAACAACCATTGATGTCATTGTTAATAGAGTTTTCAAAAATTCAAATCATATTTGTTGAAAACCTGAAAGCATTTTTACACCAGTTCAAATCGGTTTAGAACGTGTGTTCTGTTAAATGTGTTGTTATGTTAACTGATCATGCTGTGAATAATGTTTGTTTAGTTAATGGAATATATCATAGTCTGTGTTTATCGGGTGAACTAGAATTGTGGGAGAATACTTAGTGGTTGTGGCATTTGATGCTTAGAACTGAAATCCTATATTCGCAAAACATCATTGCTTACAAATCCTGTAATGTGTGGACGGGGTTTTCTCATCCAAAACGGCAGCACGGGAACAAATGTCAGTGAATCATTTAAAAATGATTGACTAATGTCATTAGATTAATTTTGAATAATAAATAGTTTCTCACCACTGGGTCCCCTGATATCAAATATATCTACACTCACTGATAAAAGTTTAAAACTCAGAGGAAAGCCTTGGAATTTTAAACATTTATCAACTCGGGTTAATATATTTGACACCAGGAGACACAAAACTAAGATTTGTTTTATTGATAATATATAATTATATATAAATAGATAATTAACCGAATATATTTGCGAATGTTAACAGGCTCATTGTAAATAACATTTAAAACTATTGTTCCAGCGTATCTTGTAGTTTGTTGTGTTAGGTTAGTAAGGACTTCATATCTTATTCATATCAAACGCAACTAAGATAGTAGGTCCAAGTATTTATTATTAAGTTAATAAAATAGTTGGTTATAATATACATTCACAGATAGAAGGGGTCAGAGCGTTTGATATCATATAAATGTTCCACTAATGGTGTCATAAATAGACTTCTATCTGTTGAAAATATACCGCTCAAAACAAGTTAGAGAACAGACCATATATAAGCACGAAGTAATTACATTAATTCTGCAGACAGACAGACAGACAAACAAACAGACATATAGACAGAATCTGATAGATAGATATTTAATTACCAAATTGTATGTTGGCTAAATCTAATACTGTTTTCCTTCAAAGCCGACACTTATCAATCTTTTGCACACATTTACACATTTACAACTAATATATCCAGAAAATGAGACTTTGTCAGGTAATTATTCAGTTTCGTGAATGTTGGGTTTCTTTATATTTCATAGTAAACACAGCTTCAAGGGATTATAAACGGGTCTTTTAGATTTATCAACTTAAGTTTATCAGATAAGAATTTGTGTCAAATTTTTTTTTAAAACAATTAAAAGTCGTAAGACATAATTAAGGACCTTATGAATTTCCTCTTCTTTGTTTGTATACTCTAAAAAATGAAACGAACCCAGACATTCGAATTTTCATACGTGTATTAATCTGTGGAGGTTTAACAAACACGTTTCAATTTGATTCCTGTGATGTTTTTTGTCTCAAAACATCACATTTAAACGTATCCTGCATGACATACTCGTATGTAACACCACGATTTTGTTTGGTGTATGCAGTGTCACAGAATACATAATGCTTGTGTAATGCACGTGAAATGTTGGACTCACATCGAGTCACTGATGAGTATAAACGATCGATCACTGTTTTCGGTTTAGTCACTTTATTTCAGAGTTTCTAAAACATTCAAAATGCCACGACTCAGCTTCGTTAGTAGAAATATTGCTATAGAGCTTCTGGAAGCTGGACAAACTGAGCATGCAGTGTTCCAGTGGGCCGATTTGGGCCAAATTTTAGTCTTAGACAGATACAGGTCTGATGAGTATGTGCGAAAAAATACAGTCTTCAAAAACAAGGGCTATAACTCTTCCTAAAAACTAGGTCAAGTCCCCTAACTCAAAAACTAACAGTGTCAAATATGTGTGAATTCTTTTAAAGCTTGTTCAATTTTACCAAAATGTTGTAATTGCAGCTAAGTTGTTCGGTATGCTAAAAAAACAGTTGCGGCGATTTCAAAAAGGTGACTTCATAAGGTTTTATGAAGACTGATTTGAAAATAACGTTACCAATAAAAATGAATGAAACTTATGTCGAAATGATTGCTAGGGTATTTAGATACCACGATAGTGTTAACTTCTCCTGTAGGTAATGTGACTTCACTTAGACCTTTGACCCAAAGGCCTTTTTCGGCCAAATTTTATTTTTTTGTTATTGCACAAAAACTATTTAACACGGGCTTTTGAAATTTGGTAGGTGTATAGAGCACGACATGCGTTACATCTTTCAAGTTAAATGTTTTTTGTTAATCTCAGTCGCCAAGTTGAATTTTATTATTTTTATGAATGACTTCACGGGTTATTTGTTTATTTTATTAAATTCCTGGTCCGCATGTTCCACTAGGCCAATTTAGTTACAATTAAGACTTTGACAATTATTGGTGTTCTAGCACAAAAAGTTACAGGTCTTTTGGCCTTTCAAATCTTGATTAATAACTCTTCAAAAATTCAGGATCAAGGGCCAACACTCCGGAAGTAATGGTCCGATTTTCAACCTATCTAAACCATTGGAAAGATTATTCAATTTCAAGAGCCTATACTTCACAGCTAAGCTATCTGATAAACACAAATAAATTTACTACGGATTCAATGAGTGAACTTAACATTCTTTAGATTTGTAAAACCCTGACTTTGCAAATCTTCTTCTCCTAACGTAAACAATGAAAATTAATTCAACATGTATCAAAATGATCGCTAGCGTATGTAGAAGGGATAGTATCTACCGATTATGTAGGTCATTTGACTTTCGGTCAAATTGACATTTGACCTGAAAAGAAACCTTTTTACGTCAACAATAAAAAAACTTTTTGCACAAAAACTGTATAATATAAACTTTTACAGGTTGATCGAGCATTACATGCGCTACAATTTTTATGTCACATGGTTTGTTTTTTTGCCTATCTCTGCCGCCATCTTGATTTTTACGCTTTTAGTTAAACTTTGGGCTGTTGCATAAAAACTAATTAACATAAAATCATGAAAGGTTTATAGAGCGTTACATAAGCTACACATTTCATGTCACATGTTATTTTTCAAAATGCTTAATTAAGCCGCCTTTTTCAGTTTTGAAGTTGTGCACAATTGTGTACAGTTTAGTGGCAATCATGCCATGAATTTTGAAACCTTCAATTTCAGATATGTCCACAATGCAAAACTTTTGCCATACCGATTTGTAAGAATAGTAGATTATTCAATGGGTTTTTCAATGAACCAAACAACATGGCACTGCAAATAATGACAATTGGGATGCGCTGGGCAGCCGACTACAACTGAGCGATGCGCACGTGAAATATCTCTTTAGCTACCATTTCGCTTGGTCAGTTCTGTTATTCACAGTGCATGGCTTAATTATTTTTAATTCTTCATAGTTTCGGTTAATATTTAACCAAGGGATAAGTTATTAGATGTTTTATCAGGAAGAACCCAGTGATGCCTTGTTACTCATGGCTCTGCAGTTACAGTGATCACTTGCTCAGACATTTTCAGGTATATTTTGTAAAGGGAAAAAAACAACCTTTGATTTGAAAGTTTTCATTTGTCCGGTAAAAATAGCATTGGCAATAATCGTCATGAGTTCTATTATTTTTATATGGTGTTCAAACTTTGACAACCTGGCAGTATAAATATATAGTGAATTAGCCAAGAAACCTAACTTGGACCAATGGACTTTGTTTTACTATACGGGAGGGGAGTAAAACGTAGTGCAATGGACCAAGCCATGTTTCTTGGCTATTAGTTGATATCAGCAGATTGAAGGTTTAGTCTTCAAATTAAGTTGTAATCTACTATGGCGTCCGACAAAAAACGAGTAAGACCGGAAACACTGGAATAGTATTTACTAAGTGTTTCTTACTATATTATATGCAATATCATATCAGTACATGGGTTTTTTATAAATTTTAATATTAATAAACAAGAAATAACATATTTAATGTTATATTTTATTATATACATTGAAACACATTAGTATTAAACAAGTATTATTATTATATCAAATATTAATTATATTTTAACAAATGAAAAGTGTAATAAAGATAAATTACTTTAATACATCTAATACTCACATGCTATAACAACAAAAACTATTTTAATTGAATACACGGATACACACATACAAATACATAAACATCATTATGTTAAATTATGTTATATTGTGAACTTATATACATGTATGTTTCAACCAAGAACCTGTTTTACTAAGCTGTCGAAAATTTATGATGTTATAAAGCCATCTTTCTTAGCCAGTTTACGAATGACAAAAATAGTTGTTAACTTTGCACTTACAAAAGAAAAACAAGTTTCTTGGAAAGTGCGCAGTTTACAACGATTTTTTTTATATTTGTAAACTTAAACCATTGGTCTAATGAAATGACAGTAACAGCATCTTTGCCTGAGCATGTTCAACTTACTTGGTCTCAGTTGGATTCAAACTTTTATGTTTCAGTTCCACTGTATGTTATATTTAGAATTACACTGTCTGAAAAAGTCAATATGCATTCCTATGTTCTATTTTCTCCACTTTCCTTTTGACAGCTTAACAATAAACATCATCAACCTCTACAACTGTCAGTCAACTTTAAATTTAATCCGTTTTTCTTCCAAATAAAATTTCTTTGCAAGAGCAGGCAAATGCCCTCTTACTATGATTCAACCTATTTCTAACAAAATATACACTGTCTTTATCTCATGCCAAACTAGTTGTGAAAGTTTAAAGTAGATCTTTTCAAACATGTCTCAGTTCATGTCACTTTCCACCAACCAATAGAACATACACAAGCAACATGACAGCACAACCTAGATGTGTATACCTGTCCTCTC
>JAULCD010041736.1:0-12366 GCA_032361085.1 Calliostoma canaliculatum | reverse complement strand
AACAAGTATCTACCTACACATGCACCAACCTGAACAAGTATCTACCTACACATGCACCAACCTGAACATGCATCTACCTGAACAAGTATCTACCTGAACATGCATCTACCTGAACAAGTATCTACCTACACATGCACCAACCTGAACAAGTATCTACCTACACATGCACCAACCTGAACAAGTATCTACCTACACATGCACCAACCTGAACATGCATCTACTTGAACAAACACCTACCTGAACATGCATCTACCTGAACATGCACCTACCCGAACAGGCCCCATTCCGTAAGTAGGTGGTTGTTCCTACTGATGTAAACATATGAGTGAAGGACGTTGACCAGTAGCATTTGCCATTGATGAAGTGTACGGCATGACAGTTTTCGGCCATTCTGCAGACTTCAGAGCATTCTTCTTTATCAACAATACCTTTCAAGTGCGCCTAAACATGCACCTACCTGAACAAGCCCCATTTCGTTTGTAGGTGGTTATTCCGACTGATGTAATCATATTTGAAAAGGACGTTGACCAGTAGCATTTGCCATTGCTGTAGTATGCGGCATAACAGTTTTCGGCCATTCTGCAGACTTCAGCGCATTCTTCTTTATCAACAATACCTTGCAATGCTTTAGCGGTTCCAAGCTGTTTGTTTCCGTACGCCAACATGCATTTTTTGGCTGTGAGGAGATAATTAAGAACCAATCGTACAAACATTTTAAAAACATAAGAACAAAGAATCTCCTTGAATTTTAATGACAAGAATGTTTTTAGTGTGAACGGTGAAGTATGACTTAATGATCATGCTACATTACTGCAGTTGCACATTAACACATGGATGGACTGTAAACTGAAGAGGCATTTTAACAACTTGTTTCTCTAAAGTACATAGTTTTTGTTGGCTCTTTTCAACTTTAAAACTTCAGTAAACACTTGTGTACATGATATGTTTTGATGTATTTGCCTACGTGAGCGTCACATAATTCTGGTGTCCCCAAAGTTGCATTGTCAACATATTTGTACTGTCATCATGTTTGTATGCAATTAAACATGTGATCAATCATGGGAGCAGCCAAGCGATGTAAACATTAAAAACAATTAGAGCAGCATAGCCATGTCAACAATACAACAATAGGAGCAATATCGCCATGTACACAATCAAAAAATAGGAGCAATATCGCCATGTACACAATACAAGAATAGGAGCATTATCGCCATGTACACAATACAACAATAGGAGCAATATCGCATTGTACAAAATACAACAGTTAGGGCAGTATAGCCATGTCCATAATACAACAATTAGAACAATATAGCCATGTACACAAACTAAAACAATTTAACTGATATTTAAACAACAATTTAAAACAGCAATATATCCACGCATAAAATAAAACAGTGTGCACATTATAGCCATTAACACAATACAACAATATAACTACATGAACAATACATTCATGTGGACAATATAACCTTGTGGACAGTACATCCATGTGGACAGTACAACCATGTGGAAACTACAATCATTTGGATAGTACAACCATGTGAACAATAAATTCATGTCGACATTACACTCATGTGATTATTACAATCATGTGGACATTACACTCATGTGATTATTACAATCATGTGGACATTACACTCATGTGATTATTACAATCATGTGGACAGTTTAAACATGTAGACAGTACAGCCATGTGATTACTGCAGTATTATGGGGAGTACAGCCATGTTGACAGTTCAACTATATGGACAGTACAGCCATCGGGACAAAACAATTATAAGGGAAATACAACTATTCGGACAGTACAATCATGTGGACAGTTCAACCAAGAGGCCAGTACAATCATACTGGCAATGAAATTATGTGGACAATACACCTCTGTGGACAGTACAGCCATGTTGACAGTGCAATCATGTGAAACGTTCAACCAAGTACAATCAGTACAGTCACATAGACAATAAAGTACACGACCTCAAAAATTTTAGTGAAACGTAAAAGAAAAACTAATGTGTGCTTGTGTTTTAAAAAAAATATATAACATATTAACACCCCTACATACAGTATAAATAATTTGCATAAGACTGTCGGTTCAAAAACATTCCACAATTTACAAAACTCTGAACATTTAATCCCTTCGATTAAAACGGTAATGTTAGTCTGGTCAAATCGTCAGGAGCCCGTTTTTTCTTTGGAAAGTGCACAGTTTAAAACCATGTTGTGCATTTGTAAAACCAAATCTATCAACCCAGTGATATGGTTTAGGGCGTCGTAAAGTTATGACGTCTGTGTAAAACGGGCCCCAGATTTGTATTCGGTGACCCCAAAAATCTATAAAACGATATATTACACAAAAGGATGTCTGAAAAATTGACTTGACAAATTTCGTCTCGCGTTTTGTACTTCCGCCATATTGAAAACTTAAAATTGATTTCTAACGTCTTATTTATATCCAGTGGCCAAAACCCTTCCAAATAACATTAAAAAACAATATTGCAGATCAAAGCAGTGACAAACAAAACCAAGTCATTTAATGAGGTATTAGAGTTCCATTTTTCAGGGGGCATTTACATGTTGGCCAGTGTGGTCCGGGGACGGACTTCGGGCGTTGGGCGTTGGGCGTTGGGCGTTGGGCGTTGGGCGTTGGGGGTGGGGTAAGTGTTTTGGCAGATTGTCAAATGTTCGATTCTTGATTTGTATAGCTTGCCCCATATTTTAAGCAGTGTATCTTAAAAACAGTCACTAGCCATATAGCCATGGGGACACAACAGCCTGTCAACAATACAACCATCAAATAAATTATGATCAACGCAAACATACAGTCATGGGAGCAATACAACCACCTGGACAACACAACACATAAAACAACAGACATTGTTCCCCAAAGAAGAAGGATACTAGCCGACATGTTAAACCGGGATACGGATGTAGCACTGTTGGGTGTATATAGCTACATCTCCTTGTGAAAGGTATTGTAAGCATTTGCATGTTGCATAATGTTTATCAACAATATGTTAGTCGTACATTTCTCTGCGTATTGCTTTTGTAAGCCTTCAGAATACCAAAGGGATTTTAGTGGGACCTAACTCTTAACGACCTCCGTTTGCTGTTAAAAACCTATTTTAAACAAATAATAAAAATAGGTTTTTAACAGCACATTTAAGTTTTATTTTGGACACTGAAACAAACAAATGTTGCGCTTAGCACCATAACAATTAAACATTAAATAGCACTGGTTTATTTGGAAACCATAAAACACCAACAGACACTAACATTAACGCTAACACCAACACCACCAAACACTAACAACCAACAGCAAACACCAACAAAACATTAAACACACTAGCAGTAACACCAACAAAACACTTAAAACAACATCAAAACCAACAAACAAAAACGGTTAAAACTAACAAAATAGCAACACTAACATCAACACCAACACTAACAATTACGAACAGTAACAGTAAAAGTAACACCAACACTTACAGAAACAGTACCGTCAACACTAACAAACACTAACAGTACAAATAAACAACACCAAATACATTAACACCAACCAAATACCAACACCAACAAACACCAGTCGTACGATCAACATCAATACAACAAATATCAACAACAATATTAACCACCAACACTAACAAACACTAACAGTAACACCAACAAAACACCAACACTAACATGTACACCAACATCATCACCAACAAATAACCGAAATACCAACAATACCAACATCAACGAACACTTACAATAACAAACAGTAACACCAACATTAACATCAACAAACAGTAACACCAACATCAACACCAACAAACAGTAACACCAACATCAACATCAACACCAACAAACAGTAACACCAACATCAACATCAACACCAACAAACAGTAACGCCAACGTCAACATCAACATCAATTTTAGCACCAACAAACAGTAACACAAACAAATACCCACACAAACACCAAAACAAACACTAACACTAACATCAACAAACAGTAACACCAACAAACACTAACGCCAACACCAACGCCAACACTAACACTAACACTAACACCAACAAACACCAACAAACACCAACAAGCAACGTATGTTTTATTGATTTCTATCCCGGTATTCTCCTGAGAAGCACCATAAAAACAGTTGGTCTTTCCAAGATTCAATGCACAAAATCCCTAAAGTTTTAACAGTTGTTATCATTCCTCTTCAGCACACTTTCAAGTTGGCACAACATGATTTTGATTCCTCCAGAGGTTTGCAACTATATGTACTGACGTTTGACCCAGTCATGCAAAACCTTACGTCACCACTTAAACTGATGATTGACAAATATATTAGAATTGTCACCTTCTTTGGTTCCTTTGTTTAAAAAAAACCCCAAAATAATCAAGTATTGTTTTGTGCTACTTCAGCAGTATTGAAACATTTAGCGCGTTATTATTTAGAATTTTAAATATTTGTTTGGTGATAAATAAAATTAGAAATAAATAAATAATTGCTCACTTACTGCCCACTTGTAACTTGTAATAACAGGTTTGCTGTCTGAATAAGAACTTTGGCATACAAAATGTGTCAGAGGTTGATAGGTGTTTTAGCTGCTGCTTTAACTTTGCTGTTGCTCCTGATACCCATGCGGCCTAGCAGCCAGCCAAATACCGGTGTCGTAAAAGGCAATAACAAAGTTCTGTATGTTTTAGTTTTTAATTTACCTCTTTTTGAAATGGTTTAATGTACAATTGCTTCATACTTGTAGACAGGGGCGCGTTTTACAAAATGTCGGAATGTCGTTCCAGTTGCTGACGTCATGACCGCATTGTGCCCCGTCACGTACGCGCAACGAAAGAGTTCTCCATATATTATTTATAGAAGAATGGACTACTGTGTTGTAAAATCAGAGGCAATAAAATAGTTGTAAACTGTGCACTTTCTAAAGAAAAACTTGTTTTTCTTTGGAAAGTGCACAGTTGACAACCCTTTTGTTGCATTTTTAGATCAAATTTAATGACCCAGTGACATGGTTTAGGACGTCATAAAGTAATGACGTCTTCGTGAAACGGCCCCCTGGAGATTACGTTGGGAAAACAATATTTAGTACGTTTTATCTGAGAAATTGCCACAGTATATAAAGTAAATTAATTTTATATTTTTTCATTCATGGTGTTGAGTGAACTGGACATTTACATTTACTTAACTGGGTTTTTTATAATGAACTGATTATTTAAATTTTTGGGGAATTTGATAGAAGTGCATTAGCCATATCGTCAGTGTGGTATTAGATATTAATATGTTGAATATAACTGTGTATGCTGAGGATAAAACGCAAAATGGTTGTCTGGTTCAGACGGAATTGATTTAGGTTTATTAGTACACTGCAAAGTTATCTCAATTCCCATATGCAGTACATAGCCCATCATATTCCGCATAGAGAATTTTAAGGTGAGGTATTCTGAAGTCCCTAAGACAAAGCCTGGGACCTTGGTAGGGGATGGTACCAACATGTTCATGTAAAAAGGGCACGCGGATGAACGGACGGTTGACACGACTTTAAGAAGGTCAAACATCCTGAGTTCCGTTTCACAAAGACATTGTAGATTTACAATGTCTTTAATCATCTACCTGAGGTAATGATTAAGGTTAAACATGGTGTACATATGTATGCATACTTTGCATTAGCTTGCTCTAAACATAATCATAATTCACGTTTACTACGCCCAAACGCCCAAACGCCCAAACGCCCAAACGCCCAAACGCACCAACGCACCAACTTTTGTTCCCCACCAAAAATATCGCACAAACCCACCAATATGGCGGCCAACTTTATAAGTGTTTATATACATAGCATTAGTAATGACTTGTTATCGCAGAAAACTCTGATATTTGCTGTTTGCGAAGCATCTCTGCGAATAGGGTTGGATTTCAAACGACACTTCATAGTTAGTTCATATATAGACTTTGTATAGAGTGGTCGCTACAGTCTGCTTCCATTGTTATAACTTATATCGATATGGATTTGCCATGTAAATACCCTGTCTGATATGTTTTTTAATTTATATTTTGTGGGTAGTTGTTATTATTATCATGTGGCAAACAATGATAACACCTCACATAATATTAGACTTTTAATAGAAGCTATGTGCATGACGGGTGCTACTAGTAGGGCAGGGCATGCTCACTCTTCGCGAACACCAGATGCCATCACTGAATTTCAGTGGTTCATACACATAGCTTATATATTTATATTGCCAGAATGTCCAATGGAATCTGTCTTCACAGATAACGATTTTGATTATTCTCTGGAGTTCAACACACATGTATATATATATATAACTTTAAAATGTTTTATTCAAGTTTGGGGATGACTTATTCAGAGATATATTTACAGTATTTGTAGTATTTAATGACAATGGGTAGGCTAATTTCTTACGTTGAATTCTGTAATTATTTGCCAAAGATAGAACATACTTGGCGGTTTTGTCGAGTAGTTCTACTGACTCAAAGTCAGTCCGGGTTGGAACCACCACGAACATCGATCACTGCTCTGCACTGCCTGGGCATGGACTGTATGAGTCGTCGAATCTGAGGTTGTGAAACCCGTCTCCACTCATCCTACAATGCATGGCTCAAATGAAGCGTCTATATTTGAGCCTGTCAGCGTCGTACACGTCTGTGTAGCAGATTCCACAAATGGTCATAGGGTTTGAATTCAGACGATTTGCATGGCGATGGCAGCATATTAACATTGTTGTTGACAAAATAATTCATTATAACACGTGCAGAAGGAGGTCTTGTGTTGTCTTGCTGAAAAAATTATCTTTTGACGTCAATGGCGAGGTGATGTTAGAGGATTTTATAACGGTAGCGTACAGCAGTTAAATTTCCCTGCACGTGGACCAAAACTGTCCAATCATTCATAAATATTCTTGCCTACATTATGGTACTTCCAACGCTGTATCGGTTGACTTCACGAATACAGTGTCGAGTGTACCGTTAATTTCTTCGTATGTAGACACACATCCTATCATCATGTCGAAACAGCAAGAACCGCGACTCATGACTGAACTAGACCCTCCTCCAGTGCTCTAGGGTCCATGGTCAAACGCGTTTACTTCATTGCAGACGCGCGCGACGATGCAGATGCCACAGAACAGGCGCTGTCGCATTGGTCGTATTCCATTCTGTCGTAAGCGATTTTGAATAGTTTGCGCCGAGACTCTACAAAGCCAAGAGACATTGCTGGCTGTGTATGCTGCACTGGCTGTCCGGTTGCGAAGATGAAGCGGTCATGCGCCGAAGTTGCTACCCTTTGTCTTCCACCTCTCGGCCTATATCGCATAAATTTGTGGAGTCTGTAGCGCTGCCACAGAAGAGAAATTGTACGTTGAAGTGCCTGGCCACTGATGTTTGACTTCCAGACGTTCATTGGCTGTGTTTCTGGAGTTTCATTTTGTCTTGGCATCATGAGAGTCACGTGTACAGAACACCTGTGTGTCATTCGCAGCAGGACTCCCAAATATTTATTCACACCGGTATCAAGGATAAGTAACCGTACTTGCACGTGCAACATGCTTACAGCATTTTCAACATGCGATTTTTTCCAGTTTTGTTTTAAGGTGCTGTATTTTGGTGACAATGCACCAAATGTTTTGTTCGCGGACTAGAAAGTAGTCTATATTCACAGTTAGCAATGACATTTATATTAATTATATCTCATTTATCTTAAAAACCTACTAGTTTGAAAAACAGATTTTAGCTATGCGTTTCTTTTTTGGCCAGTATACAACCTCTCTCAGTGCTAATTACTTTCTGTTTTTATATTCTACAGATCAATATGTCTTTTCTGTACGTGCGTCTCTTAGTCTAATAGCTATGTCCATCTATAACCACTTCCTTCACCTACTTGACGGATCTTCATAGCCAACGTGCTGGAATCTCGACATTTGAAGATGTCTGTGCATAATGCTGGAGACGGTGCTTCATCAAACTTGTTACACTTGGCGAATTGTCAAGTACTTCTGCTGATCAGACTTATTCCTGTCTAAACACACATACATACACCCGCACGCGCGCGCACACACACACACACACACACACACCCTCACGCACGCACGCACGCACGAGCACTCACACTCACAAATACCCACATAGACACGCACACTCACACACACACACACACACACACACACGCACGCACACACACACACACTTATACAAAAGAACACATACATTATAGAAAACGCTGATGTTTACATTTATATCCATTACAAATAAATAGGAACGAGCCAAAAGATAAAAGTGAGATTTTGACTCTGCGAGATATTAAAATTGCTTTATTGGATAAAATAAAATTTATGATTCAGTAGTCCTCTCTACACGTTCTCGTAAAGTTAAGACGTCTTAGCCTTACGATAGCTTTATGCATAAAAACTAGAAAACACGAAGATCTTGGGACTCTCAGCTTGAGACTTTCAAATGAATAATGCAACAGGTTTACTTTAGGGTGTTCAATGTTAACCTTTTTCAGGGATTTGTAAATTTAAAAAAATATCTTTTCACATTTATAAATAAATTAAGTGACCCGGCTACCCATTGTAGGAAACATATTTTCGTTTGACATTGTTAACAGAACATTTATGCTCACAGACAAAAGATACTTAACCATATGTTTCGAAACTACACTAATTTTTATTTACAGCTTGTGCAACAGTTGGTTTAAACAATTTGAAACACATTTATCTTATATCCATTCAAATGCTTAGAGAGTAAAACATTTTATAATACAAATATATACATTTTGGCATCAATAATGTTTAAAACTTAAAGCCAAGTTGGAAATCAAAACGAGTTATTTCTTTCTGTTGGGTGTTGAGGTAAAATATATACCTTTAAAGAACGACTACATTCAAAGTGAACACCCTTCATCATTTATTTTGGTGTACACGTAAAAGATTTTGAATTTTATAAGATGTTATGGTATCTTGCTACAGATAATGTTTTTGCTAAGGAATCTTTACAGGGATTGTATGAAACCTGACACCTGTAAACTATAGGAAATATTGGGGTGTAACACATAAAATGCGGGCAATGTCTTTACACCTTGATCCTCAAATGGATTTAAATCAGGGGTGTGGAAATAGCATTTTTCTAAACATGTCCAAGGACAGGTAAACAGTAAAATCTACTTGTCGGGAGCTGAACCCTATCTGAAAGATACTTTCTGATATTTATTGTTATAGTTTGGTTAACCCTTAATGTGTTAAACTGGGGCTAGTATAACTCAAAACTGTTACCACCTTGTGCTGTTCTGTAATAGGGGCTCTTTTAAACAAATCATCACGGGACAGGCTGTTTTAAAAGCATTAGACAGATATGCATTAAAACGTCTGGAACTTACAAACTAGAAGTTGACATCTAAAAATATTGAATAAAAGTTAACTTCATGTGGAATTAGGTCTGACTACAAATATATATGTTGATCACAATCCGACCAAATTGTTTACTCAGTGTCAATCACATCTCCATGGGGAGTATTCAACTAAACCTGTTAGCTACATTGGAAATATAGGAAGAACACACAAAATAAAGATTCTGACAAAAGCGAAGCTATCTGGACGTGTCTGTCAGTTTGTTTTTGGTTTAGGATCCGTTTAAAGAATCTCTTATACAGTTCAGATACCTCGATCTTTATCTTAACGCCACTAACCATGAGAACTTGGGAATAAGTTGTGCCGCCTCATCAACTTGACACACTTCTCTGTGTTCATTGTCTGATGACTTGTAAAACCTTTAAGTGTAAGTCACTAAACACTATGTTAGTTGTACAGCTGAAAAGTTTTATAATGAGAGGGTTTATGAAGGGTAGAGGATGAACCAAATTTGCAGGTTTTGACAAAAGGGAAGGAAGTTGGAAGATATCTGGCGTTATCTCCTATTAATTAATTTTAGGGACATTTAAAAGTGGTGGTACATAATTAAAGATTTCTTGGATGTGAACTTCTGGTTTGTTCGTAAGTTCACGACGTTTCGGGGCAAACCAGAAGTTGACATACAAGAAATTTTGAATAAGGCGGTTATATCCTAAAGTTTGCAGAAAACTCCTACCAGTAGCAACATCAATTAACCATAAGTAGATTATTGTACTCTACATAAACACCTTCCGAACTACCAGTAGTTAGATTAATTAATAGAAAATAACCCTAACACCTTGCTAATTAATTGGGTCAGATCTCTCTCTATGGCACATGACTCATCTCAAATTCCCTCTGTGGCTTGCGTGACCAGTGATATGTGACAGACACGCAGGCCTAAGAGGGAAGTCACCCTGTTTTATGATCCAACAGTTCAGGCCTTTGTTCCTCAAAGCGACACTGGGCAACATTTAAACGCAAGTGATTTTTGAAACAATGTCTTTTGTAGATGTTTCCTATCACATTGGCTTATGACTTTCGTGGCGCAGAAATTGATTTGAAACCGGGGCCGAATGCACTGGTTTCAAAGTGATTTCTGCGCTACGACAGTCGTGAGCCAATGTCATACTACAACACTTACGATCAACTTAGCTTAAGATCGCTTTGACGAACGGGCCCTGATAACCTGTATTTCATCTCGACACTCTTGTTATGTGAGAATCATAATCTCAAAGATTAAAAAAAGTGAAAAAGATAAAAACGATTTCAACAAAACTGACACAAACAATGAAAAAATTGGAAAAGGCTACGCTATCTTTATCAACGTGACACACTTCTCTGTATTCATTCTCGCATCCAAGGTCACAGTGACCCTGGCCTTCAAATCATCAGACTGAAGTAAACCGGATGTTAAAGTAGGCATTGGCGAAGATTATTGGAATTGGATGTTTATCCCAATCCGGCAAACGTGTCATTTAAGGGAAAGATGATCATGTGAATTACCTCTCAGACTGTCTATTTACGGGAACTTGAAACTGTAACAACACGAAGTCGATTTTGATTCCACCTGCCTTCTGTAAGCTACAGACATAAATATACAGTGTGTGTTTATGTGCCAGCTGATGTCATTAACCCTTACAGTGCTGAACTGGGACGAGTATAACTCAAAACAGTTTCAATTTTGTGCTGTTGAAAACCTTTCCTGTAATGGTTTGTGTAAAAGAGCTCCTACGGGAGCTCTTTTACACAAATTATTACAGTAAAGGTTTTCAACAGCACAAGGTGGTAATAGTTTTAAGTTATAAACACCCCAGTTCAGCACTTTAAGGGTTAAACCAATTAAAATTACATGTGACAAGCACTACAAGATTTTACCTGGATAAAAGCGAGTCTTTTTCCCCACAGATTTCAGCTTCCTCTTCTGTGACAATAGTTCGGCAGGATTGACAAACAGAGCATTGTTGATGTCTGCCGCCGGCTTATTATTGAAGGTTTTAGACAGGTTAGTACTGTCAAACATGAAACTCTCCATTTTCTTTGAGAGTTTTACCTCTGCATTGCCGCTCTTCTTACCAGCATCACCACCTCCAGGTTCTGGGCTGGCTAACCCTTTAGCTGCTCCAAATTCCCCTTTTTTCCCAGAGGCTGGAGGGGGTCCTTGTGGTGGTGGTGGTGGGGGTGGGGGCGATTGGTTTTGACCCTGTTGGGACACTGGAGGTGGGGGAGGTGGTTTGCCTGGCGGAGGAGGAGGGGCTGGAGTGTCAGACCCACCATTTTGTTTTGTTTCTGAACTAGTACCTGACTTTGAGTTAGGTCTTGAAGGTGGTTGTTGCTCCATGGTTGGTAGATCTTGATTTCATACCTGTATTGATATTTGATTTGTCAAATATTGTGTCCTTCAAAATTTATTTTTGAAAATTAGTTTGACAACCTAAAATACAATGTTACGGCATACATAAGTTTTTAAAAATTTCTTTGTAAAAATATTGCGATTTAACTGAGTACTTATACATATTTAACTTTACTTGTACAATTTTGAATCCCATACACTCAATTTATACATTACAATACACTAATTTTCATAAGAAAAAAATCCATTTGTCTGTCTGTCTATCTATCTGTAGATTTCAAATGTTATTAGATAACATTTTTGGGGGTAAATACACTAAATGTTTCAATGGTACTATTGTTAACACAGTCTCACAATACACACCATTTATCTTTACTTTTCCATGGTTTAACACCTGGGTCAATGTGTTTGGTATACAAAAGTGAAAAACAATTTTTTCTTGAGAAAGTGCAAAATTTACAATGAATTGGGCCCATTGATCAGTCTGTGAGAAATTATTTTTACACATACAGAATACAAAACAAAAATAGATTTGAGTCATTAACAGGGTTCGATTTCGCTATGTACAACATGCACCAGTGCAGGTAAAAATCTGCTGGTGCAGGTAATTGTCAATGCCAG
>JAULCD010041625.1:0-12367 GCA_032361085.1 Calliostoma canaliculatum | reverse complement strand
GTGATATTTTGACGTCATTCATTTACGTTTATCCTTGAAAAGTTGGGGTTTGTCTCTTTTATTAGAATACGAATAAAGCGGACACAATTTGATCACCGAATTTTAAAAAGCCACAGTACCACGTGGTCGAGTAAAAGTAATTCCGACAGAATGGCAGCACCAGGTGTTATTAGTTACTGATTAATAACAACTTAGAGTTATTAAACAGTAGTATCTTCAACGGGCGAGTAATAAAGTGAACTTAAACTCACGAAAGGATCTAGTGACTTCATATAAACTTATTTATTTTAATGTGCCTATTTTGTGAATGTATTCAAATTGAGTTTACTTTTGAACAGTTTGTAAAAGTTTAACATTTGTTTCCAAAAAACATTAAACCAGTGGTAACAAGAAGAAACAAATCTTTTATCTGGCTATTCCAAGTTGAAAGTCTTTGTAATATCATTATCTAGTATCAATTACGAGCATGGGCTTCATTACCTTTTGTCTGCTGAAGTATCCTGGGACACAGAGCTGAGTAATAGCCAGTCCAATTGTCTGTGCAGCCAGTGACCTATGAGTTTAGGTCATCTACGGGAACGCCCTCTTTGCTTAATAGACATCAATATTTTGCTTAGCACCCTGACAACTATCCATCTGGAAGATTCTCTCTAGTAAGGTCACTGAAAGGTTGATATAGATCCACCATCTGTCCACTACTGGAACAAGTTTGTTCACCTGGGACCCGTTCCTCAAAACGATCTTAGACTAAGATGATCGTAGTGAGTTTTGAAACAATGCCTTGTGGATTTGTATCATAGGCTTACGACTTTCGTAGCGCAGAGGTCGCTTGGAACCGGCACCCGACCCTCTCTAAATTTGCTTCGTATTTCTGTGCGTTTCCTGTAATTATATCAACAGCTCAGAAGATCGCCCATAAACGTTAAACCCCCGTTATGATTATGTAATACATTACCAAAATAAATAAAAAACCTCATTAATATGCTTCTGGTAATATGTCGTACTTTATAAAAATAAACCCCGTTATTAAACATGGTTTGTGCATAGTTCAAGATTTCTTGTATGTCAACTTCTGGTATGTTCGTAAGTTCACGACGTTTCGGGGCATATGCTTGCTCCTTCATCAGGTGAAGGATTCGCGAACAAACGAACAAACCAGAAGTTGACATCCAAGAAATCTTGAACTATGTACAACAACTTCTAAATGTCACTAAAATAATTGGTTTGTGCATGCCTAATTGATTGTTGAAAAGATTAAAACAAGCACCACTTGATTACTGTTAAAACGTTTTCAATGTAAAACTGTTGTTTCAGGAGCCGTCTGGGAATAGTCTCACAAAAACCCTGTTTTCTCTGATACACCGTAGTTGGTTGTTAGTGTTGCTTGAACGTTGGTTTTAGGTGCCCTTTTCAGCATAGCTGTCTCGGACAGGCCGTAGTTAGTGGTAATATTTTGCCGCACATAAGTATTTTTTACTTCTTCATTTTTTTCAACAAGCTTGTTTTGGTAGATAACTAACCAATTTAAATTATTGCTTTTATAACAAAATAAATTATTGCTTACTGTGTAGATGTTCGGATCATGTTCTTATCGATAACAAGGGGTTTAATATTAGCCTTTCGAGGTGTCTAGACTACAACGCATGACATTTGTCGTTTGAGGTCATACTGAACGGCCTATTTGTGAGCTAGGCCAATCAATAACATCTTATTATTTATGAAATGAAGTCATGGAAAGTGAATGATGCTCGGCATGCGATATGAAAGTGGAGGTTACTGGCGGCCATACGTCAACAACAATGAGGCCCCTGGAGGAGTTGAAATTTAAGGTTGGAGCTAACGCCGTTACTGGGTCTAATTGCTCCTGCATGCACAGATAGGGACTTTCGCCATTTCAGCACGATCAATGTATCTATCCAAATCTGACAGTATCTGTGTTCAGACAAATAATCATTTTTGGTCACAGTAAATAACTGGTGGTGCGAGTGTAAAATTTGTAAAATTGTTTTAAACGAAAAGAGGGTGTTAAAACCTTAATATTTGGTAGTCCTTTAGAACGAACCCTGGGCCCCGTTCCTCATAGCAATCTTAGGCTATGTTGATCGTAAGTGCTAAACAATAACGTTGGCTTACGACTGTCGTAGCGCAGATATCGCTTTAAAACCAATGCCATTCGGCATCGGTTCCAGATCGATTTATGCGCTATAACAGTCGTAAGCCTATGATTAAATAAAACTCCATAGACATTATTTAATAAATTAACTTAGCCTAAGATCGCTTTAAAGAACGGGGCCCTGGAAGGATTTTGTTCAACATATAAACATATGATCTTATATTTAAAATAGCACAAGATTACAAATCTAATTGAAGTTTACTCATCACCGTGAAACTATTGACAAATGCTAATGCCAGGTTTTATTCCAAAGTACCCTGAGACCATGTATTAATTCGGCTTGCTAAATAAATAGGTACTTGTTTGTCGAAAGGTGTGAGGAATGATATTGTTTAATGTATTTAGCATTTATGGTTAGTTTAACATCTCTAATGTTGGTCATTAACTATTTTATCTGATAATATTATCAACATGGAAAACAATTTTGTCATTTAGAAATATAAAATTACAATAAAAAAAGTGCTGTTAAATGCATTATTGTGAATTGTAATTGTCCTCTTATATATTTTTTGAACAGAACAAAGGCCACCTTGTAATTGTTTCGCGTCTGTGTTTTATAAATTAAGCATAATGATGTATTTTATGAAATATCCAAACTTTATGACGAAATCGTCCAAACGTGGTGTATTTACATTTCTTCAGAACAAAGAGTTCAGCTCCCTGTTTCTAATTAATTAATCACCGTTAATGGCAGATAACTTTTGATTACACCTTTGACTACAGATAACAGAGGCATTTATGATGCGAAGGAATTTTTTTTCTGGTTGCCAGTTTTCCCTGCAATGCCACTGATAAATAAGGTGTTTAGTTGTTCCTTTTTAATTTTGGCTTATCGTATTTACTTTTAGACTTTTAGAAAATTTAAAATATCAAACGGTGTCAACGACTTTTGTCGTGATTTTAATGTAATGGCGTTAAGTGATTGTATTCAAGTCAATAACACTTTGAGTGCCAGAGTGACTTCAGTCAGATTTAACATTGAGACTACCTTTACTGTTGGAAACCTATCCTGTGATAATGTATTTAAAGGAGCTCCTAAAGGAACACACATTTGCTTGATGAGAGCTTTTTGGAACAAGAATTTTTTCTACCCACAGCCCCTTTACCAGGTATTTGGTTCAGTTGAAGTGTTCGACAGTATTGTAGAAATTGTGACTAAAATCGATCTTGGCTTACAAAAGCCTTGTGGTACAGGGCCCTGAGCTGGGCCCATTTCCTCAAAGCGATTTTTGGGTAAGTTGATCGTAAGTGCTAAAATATAGCATTGACGTACACCTGTCGTAGCGCAGAGATAATTTGGCACCGGTTCCAAAACAATCTCTGCGCTACGACAATCGTAAGCCAAGACACAACTCCACAGGACATTGTTTCGAAAATCACTTAAGACCAACTTAGCCAAAAATCGCTTTGAAGAACAGTGATTATTTTAGAAGGATGGGGGCTCACAATATGGGAAATTAGTATCCAGGATTCTGATATCGACTAAAATGTGTTTTGCCGGGACTAAAGATGGCACATTAGTCGACAGTGTCGATAATATGAACATGCCCTCATTGCTCTAAATGGGCTTATTATTTAAGGGCTCGTTAGCAGTCCACGTATCCATGGCGTTGGGTACATTGGACGGGATTGCTTTGCTAATAGGATGTTTGAGAGAATCGAATGTGTAAACTTGGACCATTGAGAGCAGTGGCGTTAGAAAGAAGACACAGATTTAATGTCATAAACATTGCCTAATTGGTGAGAAAATAACGACCGCAAACTTAAAATAATGTTTGATCAATATTTGTCAAATTAATTCTAAAGACCAAATATTCATTTATTTGATGTAGTTCCCTGCTTAGCAAACTACAGAATTGATATTCCCATACATTGTATTGCTATTTATATAAATTCCTTTCATTTCAAACTATTTATCACTTACATACACTCAATCCCACACTTTGATCTCCCTGGATGTTTAATTTGAATCTGTTCCAAATCAACACTTCCAGGTTATCAAAATACGCCTCACAAAACTTCCTTTCTTCGTCAAATTCTCACAGAACGATTCAGGAAAATCTTGGGAAGTTCCCTCCTTCTTACACTAAACTTTTCAATATTGTGTACTCTAATTTGAATAAGTGTCTGGGTAGTGTTTCGCCAGCTCGCCTGGCTACTTTATTTATTGAACCGTTCTTCAGACTCGTTTTAATCAAGTAGTATTTGATCTTTGGCAATTGAATATTTTGAGGATGAGATCGATATTCGCCTATCATTCCAGATCTGGATCAATTACATCACTGGCGCGGTGTGTGCTACGTTACAGAGTTGGACTTTGTCTGGCCTTCAGACACCAAGGCCCCGATCCTTAGGCTAAGTTGGTCGTAAGCGAATTTTTAACAGTGTCCCGTGGAGTTGTGTCTTATCATAGGCGTACGACTGTCTTAGCACAGAGATCGTTTTAGAACCGATGCCGAATGGCACCGGTTCCAAAGCGATTTCTGCGCTATGACAATCGTAAGCTAATGTTATGTTTTAGCACTTACGATCAGCTTAACCTGAAATCGTTTTTAGTAACGGGGCCTTGCTCATTTACATGTAACTTCTTACATGTGATGGAATGACCTTGTGCAAAATGCTTTGTGATTTATCTTTTGTGCTGTCAGCATCAGACGTGTTTAATGGCAAATGATTTTTTTGCCATTTCGACAGTGAGCCGTCGCTCTCAAGATTCGGGAACCAAATTGCCAGCCACACAACAAACTATCACTGGCACTTCCACTAAAAAAATGTATAGAATTTATAACAAAATCTTCGCCATACTCTATACATGACAATACCAAAGAATTTTTACCAACTATTCTGTAAAACCAACCTCATTATCATAACAAAATATCCTTTATACATGTACTCGATATATGACAATACCCACGTTGTTAAAGGTAAGTATTGTACCAACCTCTCTGTAAAACCAACCTTATTTTAACAATGCTTATTATAAGAAGAAATGCTCGATTATGCCTTATTCTTAAAATGACCAAGCTTCAGTAATATATGTCCACCAGCAACAAAAAATAATCTGACCATAATGAGCACAAATAACATAAGCACATACATTAGGTGTTTGATGTATGAATACAGATTATTTTGTCATATATGCACGACACTAAATTAATCCAATACACTATTAATTCTTTTAGGGACATTTAGAAGTGATGGTACATAGTTCAGAATGCTGAACTAATACACTATTACCAAAAACATTCATTGTGCTGTACACTAATGATATATTTTAACGTATGTTATTTTTGTTGTATTGTTTTAATACAACGAATTTCAATTAATCTACCAAGTGGATTCCTTTGAAACCATCCCGTTTTTACTTTAGCTTCTTCTGGAAAATATAGATGAAAAAGGTAACGAAAGGTTGCCACAGAATATGTTTAAAATAGCGATTCCTTAGCGATTTATTGTCATAGACCTGCAAGGTCGACTACATGTAGTCTGGTAACTTCAGCCATTAATCTTACAACGCTGATAAAATTTCCACAATGACATTTCCCAAATGAGATTTGCTCATGAAAGCTTAACACCCAAAGTAATAACGGGAAAAATTATATGCATGACAATACAATACGGGTTTAACTTTAATAAAAGAGAACATTTCTGTTCGTTAATTACAGCGCTAGGTGCTTTTAATTGCTCTTTTTACACGCAAGATTGGATTTCAAAGAACACGTGTTGTACACCACACAATTAACCACTGGTGGCGAGAACTGGAGGAGCGACAGGGAGGAAATTAACAAGATTCGAACCATAAATGGCTAGTAGTCTTCTTTGAGCTCCATTTCACAAAGCTATTGTAAGACTAAGACGTTTTAACTTTCATCTTAGCGCTCTCGTTACAAGAGCGCTAAGATGAAAGTTAAGACGTCTTATCCTTATCAGAATCATAATTAGCTGGTACTCTTCTCTGGGCCTAGTTCCACAAAGCTATTATAAGGTTAACACGTTTTAACATTCATCCAAGAGCTCTCGATACGAGAGCGCTAAGATGAAATTTCAGACGTCTTACCCGTATACAAATCATAATTGGCTAGTGACTTGTTCTGGGCTATGTTCCACAAAGTTATGCTGATTTTAAGACATTTTAACTTTTATATTAGCGTTCTCACCCACTAATATCTCTCGGCTAAGACGATTTAACTTTTATCTTAGCGCTCTTGTTATTAGAGCATTATAATGAAATTTAAAGCGTCTTACCCTTTTCTGAAACATAATTGGCTAGTACTCTTCGTTGAAGAGCACGCTTGATATATGTGCTATGACATTCCATGCTCTCATTACCAAATGATTGACCTGACAAGTACGTTAATTAGTTAACAAATCAGGCGTAAGGGTTTTAATGAATAAATTTACATCTATTTGCTGGAGTAAACAGAAAAAAGTTACACATCTCCTAGGATTTTATCTCCGATTTCAGATCAGCAGCGGGTTGAAATGTATGAATAATGAAGTTTCTTGAAAGGCTAGATATATTCACAGGTCATATTATACAAATGAAACAAATGTAATGAACTATTGCCTGTACGTATCTTCAAGATCCACAAACTATGGAAGTTTTGCAAGCCAATTGATGCCCATGGTTATATCAGTTGTTCAGATAAAACGATGTTTTGCGCACGTATTTTTAAGACCAAACATTACAAACCTTCACTGAACAAAATGTATAGAAATTATTTAAATCGATGGAAATCCGCTGAATAATTTCTACACAATTTTTTTCTGTTGCTTGTTTGCTACAAAGTGAAGTTAATAAATAATTTCAGTTTCATTTGATGACTGACTGAATGTTCCTTATATTGCAAATGTTCAAATCCACAGCTAGTATACAAGGACGATTTACAAAGACTAAAATTGTTGTAAAGTGTATACTTAAGAAACCCCCAAAAATTGTATTTGCTTCAAATGTGCACATTTAAAACAAATTTGGCATTTACTTTATTTATTAACCAGAAATAAACCATGCGGTCTCCAAAACTAAATAATACGTTTGTAGTGCAAACGCTGCATAGTGTTGACTACAGAAATTTGACTTACTAGATTTAAAACTGTTACCACACTAGGATGTTGAAAACAAATTACCACAGGCTAGGTTTTCAACAGACATATATGTTGTTCTTAAATAGACAAACTATGCAATTACACTTTGCTGAAGAGAGGTATTTATTACACACGTATTAAACAACAGAGTATGTAAAAATTTTAATGCGCAAAAAATAAATTTATAATAGTAAAAATTACCGACGCTGTCGAAGTATTATAATACATAGTAGGAGCAGTTTGTAGTTAATTGAAATAATTAAAGTTCGTTCTTAAAGACTAACATGGAGCCCTATCTGTGATGTGCCATCATGCCACTGATACAATCGATTCAAATTTAGACTGTTACGTGTGTATGACTCTCATTAAACTATCCATTTCTAATGCTACTTTTTTAGAATTATTTTGGGGAACAGTCAATACATAAAGTAGTTAAGGGAAATGACGAAAACCCGGCAAATATTAAATTTGCGTGAACAAAATGAAAAGGTTTAAAGAGTTAAAATGTGAGAATTCAGAATGGTCCCATGCAATATTTCTAAGGAAAATTAACTGAGAAGAATAGAAAGTTCGTAAGGTGTATTCTGATCAGCTGGAAAAATTGACTTTCGGGAAATGATATTTAAATATTTAGAAATATCAAAGAGTAGATTCAGTTAAAATGAGAAAAAAATAAGCTGAATTTGGTAGTTTTTCGTAAAAAGCACGGTGATGTTTTGAAGTATCGGTTCTGGCTTCCGTTCCACAAAACGATCTTAAGGCTAAGATGTCTTAACTTTCATCTTAACGATCTCGCAAAGAGAGCGCTAAAATCAAAGTTAAAAGAGGCCAGCTTTGTGAGAGCTACGCGGAGTAAGACCTTGCTCTGTCCTCAGGTTTGTGGAACAGGCGTTTACTGAACACATCAAATCAAAGACGACCTAGCTAGTCTTCAGGGTCCCGTTCCACAAAACGTCTTCAGTTAAGTTGATCGCAAGTGATTGAAACAACGCCCTCTGAAGTTGTTTCTTATCATAGGCGTATGACTGTCGTAGCAAAGACATCAATTTGGAACTGGTGCCGAATGGCACCGGTTCAAAAACGATCTCTGCGCTACAACAGCTTAGGTCAATGTTGAATTTTAGCACTTAGGATCAACGTAGCCTAAGATCGCTTTGAGGAACGGGGCCTACAACACTTTGGACAAATGTTTGTAGAATACTATTAATAATATTCCATTTCTTATTCCTTTGTATTCAAGTTGTTTGTTTAAATCATTTACTTGTAGTTATTATCTGTCTTCTGGCACGTCTCTGGTTAGGCTTTTCACCTCTTACCCTTACCGTACGGCATAATTTTGTAGAAGTTATAATGAGTGGCGAGTCCCTGATTATTTTAAGGATTTCGCCTATCCTATAACTAGTCCCTCACTCATCATTGCCGCATGTTTGTCCATGCGGCTCACGGAAATACCCGGATATTTCCGGGAGCCGCACGGTAAGGGTTAACAATCCTGTCCACTACACCTCCATCCACGACATCGTTAACTAGGTTATCATGCAGCCTTTTAATATTAATCTCATTTGGATCCACAAACGACATGTTCATATTATCGACTATGTCATGTGGTGAACCATCAACTTATCATCTTCAGTCGCGGCATAACATACCACAATTGCCCCAGACTTCTCGATACTAATTTCCTCCATAGCAAGCACAGTACTTAAGTCCTTTGGCTTGTAGCCTGTTTTTACGCTGACAGAATTCTCAACATAATTTTCCATTACGCATGGCAAGTGGAGTTGTAGCCATTAGCTGATCATTACAAAGACTCGGTCAGTACCTTTACACATACATTGATTAACACAGTGTGATACTGGAGATATTGTATCTCCTCTATCCTTCCCTAAAATGTCTTCCGGATTCCATAGCCTGAAAGACGCCTATTATAGTCCACATCGCTCAGCTTTTAGAAATCTTAACTGCTCACATGCAAGGTGCATGTGTTTTCATTGCGGTTTTCAATGTCAAATTAAAAGTGTCTATTACAAATCTATCCTGTGGTAGCAGCTTTTTCAGAAGCTCTTTTAAACAAAGTACCGTAGTGGGTTATCAAAAACCAGCATAAAAAGGCCTCAGGTTATTTTTAGCCTCACAAATGTAACTTCAGCACTATAAGTATCAATATGGATAAACTATTATGCAAAAAAAATCAGCGAACATATAATTTATTTCAGTTACACATTCAAGTGATGTATTGGTTTGAAAATTCTAATTCATACAACTCACATTGAATATGTACATGTATTAGGGGCAGGGCACTACAGTCTGGTCACATGCTACATTACAGCCTGAAAATGGACTGAAAACAACACACTCCTGGTTGGAGATAACACACTGCTACTGACAAATATCCGTATAATTCACCATAAAGCCTAACATAAATAATCGTTTTGACCACAATTCATGAAAGAATTGAATAAAGTGTTAAACAAATATAAATTCACCATTTCAAAATAAATTAGACTACTATTCACAGAGCGATGCCTTAATGTACACATTTCAGTGTAATCAACAGTTTATATGTCAAAACAAACAATATTGTGTGCAACCGAAGCCAGTTCTGAAACGTAAAACGCTTGTGAACTATCAGGTTACACGAACTGATAGGATTGAGTCTCAATATAACTTCCGAGTGATCGATTACAACAGGATTTATGTTTGTGTATTACGGAAGCAAGCCTTCACGCTTCAATATGAATGTGATAACATATTACTCTGGAAGGGTTAACTATTTCATGAGTTTCAATGCCCAACTAACTTTTAGCCGAAGATGCTTAATGTTTATTTGTCAATATCGATATCAATATATTAAAAAGGGCTTCAAATGACATACTGGTGGAGAATAGATTTTTAACAGAAAATTTATGGTTAGATATTGTGCAAACGCTATTGTCCTAATTCAATGTAAGACAGCTAAAAACCTATCATTTGTTGAACTTTTACAATAGCTCTTGAGTTTTATATAAAAGAAAATCGTGGTTTGATATTAATATATTTTAGATATAATGGTTGCGTAGTATCCTTTACGCTTACGCAAAGTGGGCTTTAAGTGTAACAGGTGACCACACAACCAATATAAGCAAAGGTGGCTTCAAGTGTAACAGATGACAACACAACCAATATAAACAGAGTTGGCTTCAAGTGTAACAGATGACAACACAACCAATATAAACAGAGTTGGCTTCAAGTGTAACGGGTGACCACACAACCAATATAAACAGAGTTGGCTTCAAGTGTAACGGGTGACCACACAACCAATATAAGCAGAGTTGGCTTCAAGTGTAACAGATGACAACACAACCAATATAAGCAAAGTGGGCTTCAAGTGTAACCACACAACACAACTAGCATATAAAATATTAGCAAATAAATAGCAGAGCAATTTACACTTGGTTATTCCAACACAACAAATTGTAGTATCTATGAGTGTGAAGAGCTGTTATTTGTAGACTGGACGAAGACCCTTCTATAACATGGCAAACACGGTGCCACTGGGTCCATTGATCCACGTCTAGAATTATGGGCTAACGTCGCTCTCTGCATCAAAGTACTTAATTGTCACAGATCAAATACTACTTGATTAAAACTAGTCTGGAGCACCAGTCAATAAATAAAGTAGCCACGCGAGCTGCCCCAAAACCTACCCAGACACTTGTTCAAATATACATGAATAAAATTGAAAGATTTCGAGAAAATAATGACAGGCTTACCGTGCATCGTTCTGAAGAAAATTGACAGAGAAAGGAAGAAAGTTCGTGAAGTGTATTTTGATAACCTGAACGTATTGACTTTGGAGAAATTTCAATTAAATGTTCTGGAAGATCAAAGAGGGGGATTCAGTGTATGTGTATGATAAATAGACTTGAATTAATAGTATCTCGTAAATAGCAGGACGTAGTATGAGGACAGGCCTTCCTGAGTTTACCGAACACTGAAACGTGGGAAATTAATGTATAATTATTTTAATATTGATTAAAATAACGATTTGTGCCATTCGTAAGCTTTACGATTTTGTGTGAAGATGGCCCATAGTCTGAATTATCCACGTTTACACACTCGATCGGAAAAGTCTCTCAAAAGCACAGCAACCCTGTTCAATACATCTTTAGCCACAACAATATGGTTCTTTAACAACTACCCATAAAATTAGCTTCACAGAAAACATGTTCATACTATCGACACAGCCGACTGGTGATCCACTATCATCTTCAGTCTTGGCATAACACATCTCAATCACCACCAGGGTCCCGTTCCTCAAAGCGATCTTAGGCAAAGTTCACCGAACGTGATTTGTGAAACAATGTCCTGTAGAGTTGTTTCTTATTATAGGATTACGACTGGCGTAGCGTAGAGATCAATTTGGAACCGGTGCCGAATGGGGCCCAGATATCTCAATACCAATTTCCTCTATGGCAAGTCCCATCCTTCCTTAATCATTCGGCTTGTACTCCGTTTCCTCAGTCGCTGGAAAAATCAGTAGCCTAGTATATTTTTTATTACACATGACAAGTAGAATTTTGGCCATTAGCAAAGCATTATAAAGACGTTTTCCTATAAGTATTGATTAACTGCGTACGATATGTTCGATAAAGTGCATCCTTAAAATATCTTCACATTACCAGGGCCCCGTTTCATAAAGTGACCGTAAGGCCATCATAAACAATTGCCACAGAGTAGAACTTAAACAGCCTATTTAGTTCCAGACAAAAGGATTAAGACACCAAGATGGACAAATTATGCTATTAGCAAGTGAAGTGTTGACATGACTATTTACATAATTAAAGTGATGAAACCGTCTGTAGTACATGCCGTAGGACTTTTTACTAATGTATACCGTACTGTTAATTTGTTTCAAAGCAGTTATCTTCTTGTTTTTGAATTGTCATCATGTGTAACAAAAAGTCCCGATTCATCCAAAACATTATAGTATCAATGTGACTGAGACAAAATTGTTCTATTGGCCCTTTAAGTGCGAAGCTCAACATTCGTTCATTGTCCAATTCCGAATCGAAAAAGGCTGTTGAAAACCTATTCTGTGATAATTTGTTTAAAAGAGCTCCTACAGGA
>JAULCD010041514.1:0-12369 GCA_032361085.1 Calliostoma canaliculatum | reverse complement strand
AAGAAGATTTGCAAAATCGGGCTTCATAAAATCTGATGATTTTTAGGTGACCTTTTTAAAACGGCCGTAACTTTTTTTTTACCGTACCGCTTACCTTAGCGTTGGTAACAAACTTGCCTTAAACTTGAACAAGCTTTACAATGGTTTAAGCAGATTAAAAATCAGACAGTAAGTTTTGGAGTTACGGCACTTGACCTAGTTTCTTTGAAGAGTTATGGCCCTTGTTCTTGAAGACCTAGCGGGCTGTTTTTTGGCGCACACCATCACCAGGCCTCAATCTGTCTATGACCAGATTTTGGCACACATCGACTTACAGGAACATGCCAAACTAGAGATACGGAATAAATAAAAAAAAAATAATAATAATAATAATCTTGATAATTACAATAGGCCTTTGCGCCATATAGCGCAAAGCCCTAATAAGTTTGTAAGTTACGTAGTTTTGAGAAAATGACAATTGTTAACTTATCGGTTGTAACTACAAAGAGACGTCAATAATCATTTACCTGTGTGTTATTGAGAACAATTTTATTTTTTGGACACATTAGTTTTGAATTGAGTTTTCCCCGCATGATTTGCTAGTGTATCACATTTCTTGAAATGACGATTGTCCATATGAAGGTATAATTGTGATAGAACCAGTCCTATTTGTTATTTTTAGACTGGAAAATTTTCCACAGTAGTTTGATGTTATTATGTTCACCTTTATGACGCAATCAGATTAGATTTATATCACGTGATTAACTGACATTCCTCGGGAAATAAATGCCAGTAATAATGGTAGTGTTCATCTAGGAAAGATTACTCGCTACTCTCAATATTAAGCAATAAAACAAGTTACTCTCCAGATATTTAATGATGACATTTTTTTTTATAATACTTCCGTTGACTTTTTAAAAAGGCGATTACAGGGATCACTTGTCTAAAGGAATACCGGTCCTACTTATTTTTTGCCGGTCACTATAGTTGGTTACCACTTAAGTTGCACACTAAAACTTCAATCTGCTAGAACAATATTGATGTGAACTGATAGCTAAGAAACATGGCTTGGTCTATTGCATTACGTTTTACTCCCCTGACTGGTAGTGAAACGTAGTGCAATGGACCAAGCTTTGTTTCTTAGCAGTATAAATTTATAGTTAATTGCTAGGTTGTCAAAGTTTTAACAGCATAATGAAACAGTAGAATCCACGACGCGAGTTGATTATTGCCAATTGTATTTCTACCGGACAAAGGGACGGACACATAAAAAATATATTGGTCCTAGTAAGCAGAACTCAAAAACCGTTCAATATCTTCTGATGACTCGTGTGATTTTATCGTTTTCCATGAAAACAGTTTAAAAAAGGGGACTTGGTCTGTGAACTTTCAACTTGGCAGGGGTTGGAGGTATGTCATTTTTTTATGACTCTTGTACAACTTGCCAAGAATTGCAGAGTGAAAGCCGTCCCAGAAGATCGTTCAGCTTCCATTGTTTGTTAGAATTTCACTTTCCACTGCTGGGAATAATTTTTGAAAGCTGCCATTCTTACACTTAATACTTGAAATGGGATATATACATCTAGACCAACATATGGTTGGCCTTTTTGACATTTACATAAACAAATTATGACAATTTTGGAAAACCAATATTAATTTGCAGCTAGTGTTCAAGTTAATAAAGTTGCCCATTCAGTTGCCATGTGACATTTCTCAGTTCTTGCTTATATTCAAAGATGTGTCATCTGCCAAATTGAACCAATTGAATTGTGCCTTTTTGAATCGTGCCAACTGAAAAGTAATTATATATTTTTCTATTTTCTATAGATTCTAATCATGCTGATGACATGGAGATTTCTCCAGGTAGTACGCCCACAAGCTCGCGTGGACACAAGTCGGCATCAGCATCATCTTGTACAGGTACCGGTAGGCTCGCTTAGCTGGTCACACTGATGACAGCTCTTCTATAATCACTTTATAAATATATCTTACAAATACAGTTTCATGGGTGTTGTTTTATTATCTATCAGTTCTGTCATGTCTTATTGAGAATGTTTTCAATTTTTTGGTGAACAATATGAAAGCTAGAAACTATCTACTTTAATTTTAGTGTTAAAGAGTTTTAAAAAGTATCTGAATGATCAATCAAGACCGTTTGTTTTCCTATTCTTTCTTTTTTTGTAAAAACTACTGCCTTTCTTAAACCCTCTATTTATCTGTTTTCTTAACTTGACATGAGAACTACTTCTTGTTACATGTATTTGTAAATAATTTATTTAAATTGCCACTTTTTGCTTTGCAGCTGCCTTGCAGACATTACAAAAGCTTCAAGAAGCTTTGAACATGCACATAGCACGGACTCAAAAAAATTGTAAGTATCTTTGTTCATATCTATTAACTAGTGTTATTTTTAGAGTGTTTAAAGTTTTCTTTTGTTAAAATGGAATTTTCTTTTAATCTAAGCCCAATTTCCCCCCATATTTGTCAACAATCTAACTTGACATTAATTAGAGGCATCTATTGCAGCTGCTTGGTCTTTTGCAGGGGCACAAAACAATCACCCCCAACAACACTCCAGTCCGCAACACCACCACCAACAACAACATCAACAACAAAGTTTGCAACATCAGCAGAAGCACCAGCATGGCCACCACCACCACCACCACCAGCAGCAAGTGCTCCACCCCCCAGCCACGTCCTCTTCCTCCACCTCCTCAACAACCTCCTTGTCTCACCCGCACCATCCCCACCACCTGCACCACCCCCACCACCCCCATCATCCCCATCCCAACCCTGAGAATGGAGGCGGGACTCATGGTGGCGGAGGGGGGCATGAGAGCCCTATTTCTGATGTTAGTCCATGGTAAGTTCATTCACATCAACATTAACGTCTTGTGCTGTTAAAAACACAACTATCCTGTGGTAAATATATATACACAGGATAGGTTTTCAACAGTATTATTTTTTGTTGAAATTTAGACCACAAAACCGGTATATGTTGCGCTCATCACTTTCAGGGTTAATGTATCTATTTTGGCTTTTAAAAAGTTCATCAGCATTTGATTTAATTTCTTTCTTTATGAATGTTCCTAAAAGTTTTAAACTGAAAAACAATTCTTAGTTACAAAACTAACATTACCAAAAGCTACCTGTTTGGTGTCTGTCAGTTTGTCTGGGAAAGTAGTTCAGGCACTAAGTTATTTGTGCATTTATCAAAGTTAGATAGTTTTTTCTTTAGAAAAGCGCAAATTCATCAACTTTTTTTCACTTGAACATGTAGTAAACAATTATCTCTGCTTTTAAGTTAAATGTTAAGTAATAAGTTGAACTGAAAAGTAAAGACTGACAGGTAAACAGGACTTGACAGGTAAACAAGACTGACAGGTAAACAAGACTGACAGGTAAACAAGACTTGACAGGTAAACAAGACTGACAGGTAAACAAGACTTGACAGGTAAACAAGACTAATACAGGTAAACAAGACTGACAGGTATACAAGACTGACAGGTATACAAGACTGACAGGTATACAAGACTTGACAGGTGAACAAGACTGACAGGTAAACAAGACTTGACAGGTAAAATCTTACAAGTAAACAAGACTGGCAGGTAAATAAGACTGACAGGTGAAGCAGTTTTTTAAACTTGCTTTGTAAAACAGTATTTTGAGCTGGTGCATTTAGTTTTTTTGCTGTATTTAAAACTTTCTTATTGTTTTGCAGCAACAAATTAATTGGCTACAAATTAGGTTGCTTTTATTTTTCATGGTTTCCACAAGCTCTGGAAAACCTGTCAGGGATTTATCAGGGAATTCAGAAATAAAAATAAAATCGTGGGGAAAAGTCTTGGAAAATGTTTTTTTGACTAAGTGGTAAAGGAATGGCTGTCAAGGTATATATCAGCTGGGTTGTTAAATTTACAAGTTATCAAGCTTTAATTTTTTATTTAACTGTAAATAGTTAGTTGATTCTTGTAAATAAGCTTTAAAATTTGAATTAAGGTAGAGAAAAATCACTGTTTATTTTATTTTTTGAGAATTGTATTTTAAATCTGTTGAAAAGTGTGTACAATACACAATGTATAGTCACTCAACTGCTATTGTAGGCCATGAACAAAACTTCTGGAAATTTTAAAATGACTGGAAAAATCAGGGAAATATCAGTGAATATTGATGTTTAAAAAAAAGTGGGAACCATGTTTTAGGTTTACTCGTGAGAAAATAATTTGAGTTCACTAAGTAAATGATCATTTAACTCCAAAACGTACTGGGGCCCGTTTTACAAAGGCATCGTAAATTTATGACGTCATGAATCAGGTCAATGGGCTGATGGATTGGCTTCCAAATGCACAGTTGACAACGATTTTTGGAATTTGTGGACCGTACATATAACACACAACATTGTTTATGACGTAAAGTTACGACATCTTTATAAAACGGCACCCTGGATACTGTGGTCTCAGTAGAAGAGAGTTGTTCACTGATGAATGCAGTGTATTTCTATTAGTTTTACGTTATCCAATCTGATTAATACCAGTCCAATTGCTTCGTTGCGCTTCCCTCCACTTTACATTAAGATCTGGGAGCATTGATAAAAGGTTATGACAAATTGGTCCCTGGACAGACCAATCAACACACTGTACCCAAAATTGTTTGGTATTGTGGCTGTCATTTTTCGCTTTTGAATTCTTATAGCCAACACCGTAACGCTGAAAGAAACTTCAATCAAATTGGTTGAAATTTAATTGTCATTAAAAGGTCAATTTGTCGTGACCTTTTTCCAGATCGTCTTGTGAAGCGCAACATAGCAATGGAACTGGTTTTAATCAGATTGTACATTATGCCATTTAGTTAGTGACAGTCACACAGCTATATGTTATAATTAGGATTAGAATATTCACTTTTTCAAATCCAAATCCCAAATATAACATTGTTTTTGCTTTGATAAATTTGACAAAAGATGTGTTTCAACTGTGGTTTTTGTTTTTATTGCAGTCAAAGCCCAGTTTCCAACATCTCCAGCTCCCAAAATGTCCCTGTAGCTACAAGTGCTTTGCTGGGAGCCTCTATCAAGAAAGATAACTCTGTAGAACTGACGCCTTCACTCAGTAACTACTACAATGAGAAACTCATCAGTCATGTTCTGGGCTGGCAGGCTGATCATGCTGAGAGACAGGTAGGCAACAAGTATTTGCAAAATGGCATTTACAGGGATAAGAATTTTCCGCAGATTTCTAAACTTTAATAGATTTTGTAATTGGTTTAAGTTAAATATTTCAAAAATTCATTCTTATCCTGGTTTAAAAAAAATAAAAATAGAAATAAATTTTAAGATAATATTTATTTTAAAAATTTGTTGGTGCCATCTATGATTTTGTTTGGTTGAACCAGTACCACTGATCAAACTGGCTTTATGACACTTTAGCTGTAAAAGCTCTTTTAAACAAATTACCACAGGGTAAGTTTTCAAAAGCCTATTTTAATTGGAAACAGGACACTAAAATGAGCAGTTGAAGGATTAACAGAAGTTTAGAAACTTGATTATCAGGAAACATGTCCACACAAAGTACTTGTAAACAGTTACATGAGGATGTTTTGTGAAGTATTTGTGTTTGCTGCTTCAGGCCAACCGTTACATGGAAGAAGCCATCAATGTGGGTAGTTTACACTGCAGTCAGGTATCGGTGGAACTCAAGGAGGCTCGCTCTCGGGTCCGGGCAGCAGAGATACAGTCCACCCTTCATGAACAAAGGTACGCACATGTGTTGGTGGTCCACCCAACTTTACACAGCTCATTTGTATTCATTAGTACAAAGGTTGTGTATAAAGAATCTCACCAAAGTGTCTTCTGATGTCAAATCTTTTAACACGAGTTGATAAAAGCTTCAAACTCTGAGGCATCCCAAGGAGTTTTGATCTTTTATCAACGAGTGTTATTATATTTGATATCGGGAGACATGAAGGTGAGATTCTATTTATCATTCAAAATCATACTTTGACATGTAAGTCAATCATTTGGTAAATGTTTGACAGACTTTTCTTTTGTGCTGCCATAACCTGGAACAATGCTGCTGTATGCCCAATGTGACATCACAATGATAACGCAATGGACATGATGTCATACCGGAGATATTACAACAATCAAATGACGTCATTTGTTTTGATGCTCCTAGGAGATATCACTTGATTTTATAAAGCTATAGCCCCTGTGGGAGCTTGTTTAGGACGATAAATTCATTTCATGAACAAATTCAAGTCGCATGGAAGCCTGTTAAATTGGTTTCTGTTTGAGGGGAGAATGGCATAGCTTGGGTTGATTTATTTTTTTTACATAAGGGAGGTAAGATGTCGATTAGAATGTTTCTCCCATTTCAATATTAGAATTGTCTCCCTTTACCATAATGAGATCGTCTCCCTTACATCAACTCCTAACAACTGATAAACAAATACTGAAGTTTTAGATTGCTTGGTTTTTTTAAATTATGTTTATAAATAAAATGTTTCTACAGATATTTATAGTAAAGTGACAACGGAAGAATTTCAGAAAGACCAATGGAAAATTGCTTCTTGTTTGCAGGATACTGTTTTTGGATAAACAGATAAGTGAAATTGACAACTTGAAGCCAGGTACGACATTCCTGCCATCCTGACACTGAGCTGAGAATTCTGGGAAGGGGTCAAAGTTCGGGCACATCAAAAGGACGGCCATGTCGCGCACACCTTCACTGCTTCAGACCAACCGACGAAAGGCAGAGTTGCATAATGTGAGAAAGTCGCACATCCTATGGCAACTCTCAGCAAAGTGAAAAACGGGGGCATCGTGCTTGGATGAGATGCAGATGGGTCAGATGTTGAAGGTCAAGGCTGCAGCAGCTTGGACTTTATTTTACCTTGTTACGTTCTGATTTTATTTGGTTCTGGGCCCCGTTCTTCAAAGCGATCTAAGCTAAGTTGATTGGAAGTACTAAAATTTAATATTGGCTTGGAAATGTCGTAGTGCAAAGATCTATTTGGAACCAGTGCCATTCGGCACCGGTTCCAAATCAATCTCTGTGCTATGACAGTCGTAAGCCAGTCATAAGAAACAACTTCACAGGACATTGTTTAAAAAATCACTTACGATTATCTTTACACTAGATCGCTTTGAGGAACGAGGGCCAGTTTTGAAGATGAGTATGTTGAGGATACTCGGTGTTCAGTGCTTTAAGTGTTAACATTGGAACCAAAGAAAACAATAGATATCTTTCATCAACATTGTCAACACATTCACACTGTTCAGTTCGTTCACCTTCATGGTTAACAACTGAATGAACACACAGCCCGAGAAGGAAAGAAAATAGAAACTATATGTGCTGCCAGTCATTTTGTAGCCTTGATCTGCATTCCACCCACAATGAAATATTCTTGCATGACTCAAATTGAAATTTTTGATGTTCTATTTTTGTCAGGCTGTAACGCTGAAGATGCGGGAGACCTTGATGTTCCTACATGCTGTTTTGGTGTCCCTATTTACTAATGCAGATCTGGTTGGGAAACCTGGTACTTGACTGGGGCAACCTTCAATGTTAATACACCTTTGTGCAAATCTTCTGGCATTTATGGCTATTCCCTGCTAATATTTCGTCCAATTTATTTACACAGACTAATATCTTTGTCAAAGTTTCAGAATATTGTTATGCCAAATGATAACCATTGATGTTGGTACTTTCACTTTGTATACTTATTCTGTTTTCAACTTTGATTTTTTTTTCTATTGAATGATTCTTTTCTTTTAAAAGCCTGTATTTACCTACTCAAAGGTTCGATTTTTTTGTGAAAACCATCATTTTGGGTTCCATTGTAGCTGTTCAGTGGGTTTTTCTTCTTTTATCTAGTGAGTGGGGATAGTAAATGTTAAACCGGAGCGACAAGACTTGAAACACTTGTCATTTTACATACCATTATCATTACACCAATTTGTTGTCCTTGTTTGCTGGTTACCTAGATTCTTTCAATCCACATGTACCATCGCACTTGCTAAGAGCAAAGTAATGTATTACCTGTGCAAATAGTAAAAAGCTCCAAAAGTGATTTCTGCTTTAGTTTTTGTTTTTAACCCTTAGAGTGCCAAATTGAGTTTACTAGGACTGTGACCTGTGATGCTGTTGAAAATATCCTGTGACTATTTGTTTGTTATCAAATTTTCAACAAATTGTTGCAGGATAGGTGTTCAACAGCCTTTTTAGGTTGGACATAATAATGAAAATGGACAAAATTTGCTACAATACCTCTGAGGGTCAAGGAAGGCAAAATTAAACCTTACAGTGCTGAATTAGGGTCAGTGGGACGTGGAACTGGGACTGGTCACCTTGTGCTGTTGAAACCAATCCTGTAGTCTCTTTTAAACACATTACCACAGGATAAGTTGTTCGAGTGGCATTTAAAACTTGGAATGGTAATAAATGAACATATACAACTTCTTGATTGCCGAGTAGCAGCGTTTCGATGTAAATTCTTGCCCGTTATCAAGCAAGTTTGATAACGGTGCAAGAATCTACATCAAAACGTTGCTACTCGACAACAAAGAAGTTGTTATCCATAAATGTACACTTACTATTACAGGATAGATTTTCAACAGTTTATTTTGGTTGGCTTTTTAACCCTTACAGTACTGAATAGGGTCAAGTAGACTTATCTTAGATAGAATTTTGACAATAAAATAGAAACATTGGGCTCAGCACTTTAAAGGTTAAACTTTGAAAAATAGAATAATGATGTACTGGCACTTTGAGGGTTGAGTTGAGGTCAATGTGAAGAGTTGTCAGGCTACTACAGGACACTGCATCTAAAACGTGTTACAATGTTAGACAAAAAAACCACAATCATTGTTTTGATTTTCTTCCCCTTTTTTGCTTCAGTTACAAAGGAAAAGTGCTAAGTGTACAGTTGGCAGGAAGTGTATGACATGCTTTTATTGGGAATATATGTAATTTTCCATTGTGCCAAATGTGGTTTTGAGGGCAGATTTTAAAGCATGTGTGTAAACTGAAGACATCAGAAAGCTTTATGGGTGTAGTTCTATCCATGTAAACTGGAGGCAGAGTTACTGTGTTTGGCAGTTTTGGCTTCTTAATGTTTGCTGTAATAAAGATGGGGAGCAACACGACCCCTCATTCTTCTTTCAAATTAATATTGTAAAATAAGTAAACCAAATCTTTTCTAAAGACATTATTTAAATGGCACTTACTGTTCTTCCACATAAATATTTTTGCAAGTCTAACAGATTAATTTATATGTTCTCAGGAAATTCAATAAATTGTGAATCGGTTGTAAATAATTTTTTAAAAATGTATTTATCTCACAAGACTTTAAGTCAAATTTGGAAAAGTTATACCTTTGATAAGTTTACGTTTTAACATTCACAATTGATAAAAGTAGAGGACCAAAATTGTGTATTCTGAGAAAATTAAATTTAACTTGGTATTATAATGTTGAAGTTTATAAATGTTCAGTTATTTCAAACGTCGTTAGATGACTCTTAACCCTTACCGTGCGGCTCACAGAAATATCCGGGTCAGGCTAGTAGCCTGACCCGGTTATTTCCATGAGCCGCATGGTAAGGGTTAAGAATTGAAAATTTCATAGTTTTTTTTAATTTTCACGCCTAATGGTGACAAACTATATTTTTGAGACGTAGTGTTTTGAAGGAGCAAGGTTACGATGTAAGCCCTTGGTTGGTGTACCCTGTGCAAGTTACCACTGTGTCCACCACTCCCAGTGACCAGACAGTGTCACTCTGGTGTTCAGTGTTGTGCTATCGGCCTAAACGCTGCTTCACAATATGGCTTTGTGCAACTACAGAAGCTACTACAAGTTGTAAATAGTGTATATTGAAGCCTTTGTATGCTCTTGCTGGTTCTAGAAACGTTTTGTACAAAGTATCCTATTATAAGATGAAGATCTCTGTACAGTTTTGTGTATAATTCTTCTGGCTTAAGCTTGTGATTTTAGTGAGGTGGACGCGAGTGGAAGGCTGACTGGGAGCAGTTGGACGATGTATGGATGTAGCTAGGTGTCTGTTTCTAAACTATATGTTAGCAATGGTTGAAATAAAACCAGTAACCAAATGAACATGGACTTCTGTCGTTTCTCACTGGGTCCAGTTCACATACACCAAAATTGTTGTCAACAGTGCAGTATGCTTGTGACAGTGACTGTGCACTGTTGACAAGAAGTTTGGTATATGTGAACTGGTCCCAGTATCTCTAGTTGATACGTGTGATGTTGATCAACAAACTTGTTTGAGCATGCTTAGGTGTCGGAATGTTTCACATTTGTACAAACTTACATTGGCAACAATCATTGTGGGTTTCACACCAGACACAGGTTGAAAAACGTCCTAAATGCGTGAGGATGTTTTGTGGCCAAGTTCAAAGAGACCTTGTTCTGAGCCTCCAATGGGTACCTGGTATTAAGCCTGTGGTGCTGTTATCTGGACACGTGATGGACACACAGCTTCTGCCGACAATTATTCCATACAGGTCTGGAAGAGATGTATCACTGCCACTCAAAGCGATGCCCCAGGTAGCTTCCAAATATCTGACTGTACAGATCAATAATGAATTGTAATCAAACAAACTCCCTGTGTCATGGCTAAAGGACATACATTGGATATGTAGCCAAGGTTTTAAAAAAAGTGACCATGAGGATTTTGACTCTTTAGTGTAGATACCGCTGGGCTAATAGGTTTGGATTATAAATTCTCAAATCGTAAACTGTGCAAAGTTTACAATGATTTGGACATTTGTAAAATGAACCCATTCACCCAGTGTACCAATGTCATGGTACATTACATTAGACGGTACCACATATATATAGCACATGAAGATCAAGTATGTTTATAATTGGGTATCTGGGTATGGTAGTGACTGATTGGCACAGGTTTGGTAAAATGAGTGAGTGGGTATGTATGTTTACTGGGACATACACAAGAAATTTAAACGAGCACAAGCGGAAACACCTACATTTATATACATTGGTAAATGTCATAGAAATTGGCACCATCTTGAGTTGATCAGAACTGTTCTGCTGGCTGTGAGGAAAGGGTCAAAACTTCATTATCGCCCTTGGTTCGTCGGTACCAGCCCATATCTACTTGTCTGAACTTGACCACTGGCAGGTGAATAAAATGTTCAGAACGGCGCTAAACCCTAACTGACCGCGATTTTAGCTATACGTTGTGGTACACTGCGTTTCGCATGTGATACGACACGTAGTCAATGACACTATCGCATCCGCGTATGCAATCGGACAATGCATGAACTACAATGTTTAGTAGGACATATTAATCTTACCCCCCAAGGATATACCGAGAGAGGTGTAGTTAATATTTATTTGCCTTGTACTCTGCGGGTGGTTATGTTATACTTTGCTGTGGATTTTTTTTATCGCCACGAGATAACGCATTCTGGTATGCTGTTGAAAATTGGTTAAACCCAAACTCGCTGATCTATTCCGTGAAAAATATCGCATGCTTTTTATGTGTGTGTTTTGGTGGGGTTTGGTTTGGGTTTGTTTTTTGTTTGTTTTTTTTTAGTTATTTTTTTAACAAATACATGGGTAAAATACAATACATGTAGCTCAAACACCCTATTTGTCGATTCCTCCTACTTCGGTCACATTACAGGAATTTCAACCAGTAAATTTTAATTTTATACATATTTGCAGTATTTATCTTCAACAATATTTCTCAATTGTTAAGAAGTTGAGTTCCTTCGATGTTTGATGTTTAGCAATTGTCAAGCAGTCGATGTTGTCATGTCAGGTGCTCATTTCCTAGCAACTGAACGTTCCGGGCCAGCAAAAATAACATAAATCAATAATATAAACAAAAGCTGAAGGCATATTATATTATCTGTCAATTCAATTTTATTTTCAAATTCAATTACATGAGGTAATTGACACCGCCAGCAACCCAGCGATTTGATCGAGTTTTTAAACAGTTTGACATGGAACCAAAATGGTTTTAAGTCATGTCGACCAAGGGAAATACTGGAACCAGCTAGCCAACCAACCAACGTGATTTGGTTTACGAAGGCTTTGTAAAACGAGGTCCTGGCATGGAAGCTACAACATTGTTGTAAAAGCGTGCCCAACACAATTATAGTGACACCATCGGTTGGTCAAAGCTACAGTTTATGGGTACGGCTTTATGTAGTTATAATATGAATTCCACGTTTGAGAGTAAAACTTCTCTGAAAACAAAACGGTACATGTGTAGTTCCAGAGAAATAACAATTCTGAGATTCTTTGCTAAATAGCTCGCTCATTAAATGATCGTATTTTTTGGTTTGTTTTGCACTTAAATTATGATAGTTCAGGACAAAACTATACATGTTCACAAATGAGAGCAGA
>JAULCD010041404.1:0-12374 GCA_032361085.1 Calliostoma canaliculatum | reverse complement strand
GCAGTATTAAAACTTTCAGTCTTGGCAGCACGTATGGATTTTTAATTCCTCGGAACAGAAACCCGATATCTCAGCACGACTTCGAAAGCAATGAAATCCGTGTGATTTTATGAGTGCGTGATTTGACCTGATTCGAGACTACAGGAAAATGGCTGACTTCAGTGAGATTTATGTAGTCTATGTTCCTTGTTCCGTAGGCAATTAATGAAAATCTTATGTGGTATTTACCAATGCGACACACCACCGTTAATATGTATCTCAGCACTAAACTTTAACATCTGAATATTGTACGACGGGTGCTACTGGTAGAGTAGGACATGTAGACGAAACTAAGCTGTGAACATTTAATAACAGTATCAAAACAACTTTATTGTAGATGTTTTTAAGTTGCTTGTATAAATAAAGGTTCACAAACTTGTTTCAGATTTTAAACTGCAATTATAATTAAATTATATTTTTGTTTTAATTCACAAAATTTATTCAGATTTAAATGTCAAACAGTGCGTTTTATTTGTCTCAAACAAAAATGTTCATTACTAATGATTATCATCATCATCATTATTATTTTCAAAATTACATCAGTTTCATCATCATCATCATCATCATCATCATCATCATCATCATCATCATCATCATCAGTTTTAGCATTATAATCACCATGAATAGCAGCAGCAAGAAATACAACATCATCGTCTTTAGATTTGTTTTCATCATTATCTCAACAAACCTCAAATGGTCGCATGCAATTTGTTGTGAAAATAAAAGTGAAAGCATACAATAGCTTATTTGTAACATGAAACATGTTGCCTTGGCAACATTGCTGCTGACAAGTATTCCATTTCCTTTATAATGATGGTAAACTGACAAGCTTGTATATCAGGGGCTTTAAAAACTTTTCCATTGATTACATGTTTTTTTATTCAGGTCGGGCATCATATTAGAGACGCTTTTCAATATCTGATATATATTTTGTTGTAGTAGTTAACCCTTACTGTGCGGCATAGTTTTTGGAGAAGTTATCTCAGGATTTCGCCTATCCTAATGAGTGCCTCAACTCGACATCACTGCTTGTCTGTTCATGCAGCTCACGGAAATATCCGGGTCAGGCTACTAGTAGCCTGATCTGGATATTTCCGTGACCCGCACGGTAAGGGTTAACTCTTACCATGCGGCATAGTTTTAGAGAAGTTATCTTGAGTGGCGTATTCTAGATTTTTTTCCAGAATTTCGCTGATCCCAAGTAGTGTCTCACTGCCTGTCTGTTTATGCGGCTCACTTAAGTATCCGGATATTTCTGTGTTGCCGACCCCCTATTGAACTTTGCAAATATATTTACTAAGATGACTTCGCAAATCAGTGTCAGGGAGCGGGCAGATCATGACATTAAACCTTGAGCTGATGAAAACCTATCCCGTGATAATTTATTTAACAGAGATCCTATGAGAGCTCTTCGAAACAAACTATCACTGGATAGGTTTCTGACAGGATATTGAGGTAGGAAATAAGACAATATATCGAAAAATGTTAAACATGTCACTCAAAGGGTTAACACAGAGATTTATCACCAAAAGGTTTATTAACTCTGATCTCCGGGATATTTTCAGGAGCCGCATGGACATACAGGCAGCGATGTTTAGTAAGGCAGCTTGATAACGATGTAAGAATCTACATCGAAACTATGTGAAATTGGAACAGCTTCCAAAACTGATAGACATGATTATGATGGTATTTATAAAAAGACGAATACAACTATGTTATATTTTGGATTACACCGTCTGAAACGTTAACATTCTATCACTTGTCATGGTTAAGTCCTGAGCGAGATTCATACCCACATCCTCGGAGTCAGGCACCAAATCGCCAGCACTAAGTAAACTAAAGCCTTAACTATTTCCCTACAGGGACTTAACCACGCAGTGATAGAATATTCACTTTTCGTGTAATCGAGACTATAATATATTGTCGAGCCACGTTACAATGTTTTTTCAAAATTTGTTAAATTAACCTATTGTCAGGTGACAACAATTTGGACATTTTTCAACCGAACCCATTGGCACGGTTCATAATGATACTTTTATTTTTAAAACGAACTTATTGGCATTGTGTTTTTAAAGTGTGCAGTGTTAAATGTCAATAGTTATTTTTGCTTTTATCGCCTGACATTTCCCCAGCAAATCTGAAACCTTTAAACCACGATCTTTATCATTGTTTGCGTGACAGAAAATAAATCGGTGAAATAATGAAGCGGACATATGGCTGCCTTGTCTGACAAATAATGAATATGATCAACTTTATGGATATTCAACTTCTTTATTGCACAGCTACTGTGCAATAAAGAAGTTGAATATCCATAACGTTTGTCATATTTAGTACTCACAACTTCTAAAATGCCTCTCAAACAAATTGACAAATAATGAACCGAACATATGGCTGCCTTGTCTCACTCCGACTTCCGTTGTAACTGTGTCATGATTAATCACTAGTGAGCTACAGAGTTCGATATTTTAGGTTTTCAACAAACAATGAAACGTGCCTCTTGCTCTTAGCAGCTGAAGTCAGAGCTCAGCAAAGGTCAAAGTTCTTATCAGTTTTCCAATAGTTTATATGCCACTCTTAAAACCCTAACTCAGCAAAACAAATTTATCACCTTGTTCAGTTGTCTTATAAAAAGAAACAAAGACAGATGGATAATTATTGGGGTTATTTTTCTTTAAAAAATTATTTTTCCAATTATTTAATACAATCACAAGAGTGCCGTTGTGTTAAGGTTAAGCAAGAAGACACAAATAAAAGGAAAACAGAGTCTTCAAGAAAGTGCTCCTTAAAGTGAAATTATGTTCTGAGTAGGGTACATAACCATTCTGTTAAAATTTGGACTGAGATATAAACGAAAACTGTTATATTTGACACAATTGAATTTAAACCTATTTGTTTAATGTGAGTGAGCAAGGTAGAGTTTAACGCCGTTTTCAACAGTTTGTGAGTTATATTGCGGTGGCAAAGTTTATGGCAAGAGAAAAGCCTCCATCATCATTGTGAATATGCGATGCACTGAAACCTGCGAGCTTCGGCTGGTACCTGCGAACCAAGAGTTACAGTTCACAGTTTGTTTACCCACAATTTTAAAATATATTTACTTTTTCGGTAATTAAAAGCAAGCAGCCTGTTAAATTAATATAACAATGTGTTTTTGTTTGTTCGTGGTTTTGACTTACATGGATATTTGACGGGGTTTTTAAATTATTAACATGAAAAAAGTTCTACTCGCCCACAGCGATTAGGACAGAGTTTGTTTCGACATGAGTTGCGTGTGAAATTACACAGTAATTGAACGGGACTTTTATTCAATGTGTATTGAGCGCAAACAGTCAATAACATTGGCTGGAATGACAAAAAAATGCATTTTTATTTGTGGCTTTGACTTATATTTGACGTTTTTAAATTATAAGCAAGGAGGCAGTCCTACCTGCCTATAGCGATTAGAACGGAGTTTGTTTTGACATGAGTTGTGTGTTAAATTACACAGTAATTAAACGGGACTTTTATTCGATGTGTGTTGAGCGCAAACAGTCAATAACATTGGCTGGAAGATCTTTCATTAATCTACACAGCTTATAAAACGATTTAAACAATAGCCTCAATCCGGTATTGCCTCTATTAGGAATAGCCTCGTTATGGGTTTTGTTGACAACACGAGTCTTAATTGTAAGCCAAGAATGACAGAAAGCAGTATTAAAGCTTTCAGTCTCGGCAGCACGTATGGATTTTTAATTCCTCGGAACAGAAACCCGATATCTCAGCACGACTTGGAAAGCAATGAAATCCCATGTTATTTGAAGTGTGCGTGATTTGACCTGATTCGAGGCTACAGGAAAATGGCTGACCTCAGTGAGATTTGTGTAGTCTATGTTCCTTGTTCCGTAGGCAAATAATAGTGATCAGGGTTGTCATTTGCAATCCTTAGGCTGTTCCAATCGATAAATTTAGAGATTCGCTCCTAATTAGGCTGACGTCGAGGCTTAATGTGACATTGAACTACCAGCTGGAGACAGAGGAATATATCGATTCCTTCACCTCACAGTGACAGCCATGAGAACATGAAACCAGAAACACAGTTAAAGGAATTCTACACTGGGTTCATTGAGTTTGCTTTACAGATGTCAAAATTGTTGTAAAAACTTGTTTTGCTAAAGATAAACAATTTGCTAAAAGTGTCAAAGAATGTGCACCTTCCAAACAAAAATGTGATTTTTTTCTTTTGACGACCTCTTTTGTCCACTTGTGGGTTTCAACAATTTTAGTATTCGTGAACTTGTTGTAATTCATGAACTTCATAAGAATTATCTGTACTTTAAAGTGCACAGTTTAAAAAAACAACCCATTTGCATATTTAACTTAGAAAGTCCTCAGTTTAACACATTGTGAACTTTACAAATGTATTTTCGAAAGTTTATAATTGAAAAAAAAGTGGTTTTAAATGCTGAAATCGTTTATTTTGATAGTGGATATTAAAGAACGATTTTTGCATTTGGATTTTTTTTGAAAAGTGCACAGTTTACAACATGTGTTTTAATCCGAAACTATGGGCTCTCTATCTTTTGCCAAAGTGCGCTTGTATCCAGACAATGCACTGTCACAATAGGTTGAAGCCAATCACATGTCCTAATTATAATAAAACCCAATAAAACCCATCTGCACTCAAATGAATATAACCTGGTCGTTTGACACAATCTAAACGGGGCAAAACTGTCCTACCACGTGATCATATGACAAATTCATCTTGGAAAAACATTTTAGTGACGTTTAAAAAATGAAACTGCATCGCCATAGAGGCACAGGTTTCAAATTTGAATGTGCAATTTCATATATATGTACATGTATATGTTTACATGCAACTCCAATGAACAATACGAAAAAATGGTTGGAAACAAGGGCACACTACAATACAAGCAGACTATGAGTCCACTTGTCTTTCTAAAGTAATCCCCGATTTGGTAAAAATATTTTTAAAAGCTTCTGATGAAGATCTTTTTAACAAATTACTACTGAATATACTTTCAACAGCTGTATCTAGTTGGAACTAGGACCCTAAAATGAACATATGTTGCTCTTAGCAATAAAATTTCTACTAAAATAAACTTTGGTATAAATTGTTCCTGAATGTGCTCTTTTAAACAAATTACTATAAAATAAATTTCAACAACACGAGGTATTGCAGTTTCAAGTCAATGCTCTTGTTCATCACATTACTGTTAAGGATATTGTGTCTTTGCATCTGGTAACAGTTGTTTTGGGTGTTGCAAATTCGAAAGGTACTGAAACATATTAATTGTTTAAATATACTTTCATTGTGTTTTATTTCCATTATGGTAAATTGATAAGATTAATGAAAAAAATAAAGTTGTGGTTGTATCAAAGGTACAAATTTACTACTTAATGTTTTTCTGAAAAAAATTGTTAAACTTAAGTCCCTTAAATAACTGTAACTTTGTTGCTATGATGCACACCTTGAATTACAGCCACGAGCCAACAGTGTCCCTGTACCCAGAAATCCCTCTACCCGGTGAGCCCCACCCCCCAGTCGGCATCTTCCACGTGGAGAACCAATCCGCCCCAGGGCGCCACCTGGCAAGCAGGATACAGTACAACCTAGAGGGCGGGTCTGAGCAGCCCGTAGCAGCCAACCCAGTCAAACCACCTCAGCCTCCTCCGCAAGGTCAAGGTGAAAGGTCATCAAGCTCTTCAAGCAGCTCATCTCCACAAAGGTCAAGGTCGAGTTCATCAGAGTCATCGGATTCAGATTCAGATGAAAATCATAAAAAGGAATTCAAGAAAGCTGAGGTTGGTATCTAAGCATATGAGTACTTGGGTTGTAACGATAGGGGCAGTTGCGATACGATACGTATCCTGGTATAAGGGTTGCGATACGATACATATCACAATACACTGAAGTCATTTATAGGAGTGTAATTTTCAAAAGAAAAGTTTACTATGCGTCTTTGAGATTAAAATTTGTAACGGCAAAACAGTAACCAGCAGGACGATGTGTACAATTAAAAACGATGAATTGAATCAATTAAATGGAAGTATTTATTATGCAAACACATATACTTTTTAAAATCTTCTTTTAACCTATGAGCAGCAGATGAATCACCATATTGGCTGTCCAAGTTCAGTAGCAGTATTATTTTAGCTATGACACAAATTAGCTGAGGGGGGATTTAAATTCTTGGCATTGATGTTAATGTTATGTAAAGTGTTTGTGTAACGCACCACTAAAATGATAAATTTATTACCTGTATTATGTCCAGGAGAGAGTAAAATGATAAATGTAAACCTGTATTATGTCCAGGAGAGAGTAAAATTATAAATGTAAACCTGTTTTATGTCTAGGAGAGAGTAAAATGATAAATGTAAATCTGTTTTATTTCTAGGAGAGAGTAAAATGGCAGCCTCCACCAGAACCTGAAGAAACAGAGCGTGAAGAGGAAACACGTAGCACTCGGATGGTCAGTATAGCCTCATATAGCATGTCATTAATGTTTCATTAAATTGGCGGGACATATGGCCTCATATTTTAAAAGAACTTTTAACACAATTTACTTTTTGAATTGAATTAACCTTTAAAGTGCTGAACAGTGACCACTACAAGACTTGAAGTAGCTTTTTAACCCTATAAATGCAAAAGTACGCTTAAAAGTTTCTGCCATCGATTTCATTGATCGATCATCGATTATTAGACTGGCAAATTGTCTAGCCTGAATCATACACTTTGCCATTCCTTACTATGATCGGACTGCAACTATTTTAGACATTCTTATACGCCAAAAGACTAAAAAAACAAATAACATACTTCCCTGAGAAAAATACACTCCCAAAAGATTCCTAACCAGAGCAGGTTTCTCCCACAACGTTTCTGTTGGGATCGTGGTTCACGGTGCGCATGCGCAGTTAACTACTGATGTTACAAGGTTGGAGTTATCCTTTGTTTACCTTGTGCCTAGGGTCAGGAACTAACTCCCGTTTCCCTCTCTACCTGTCACGATCAGGAATGGCAATATGTATGGTTCGGGTTAAGTATAAGTTATAATTGTACACCAAAAATTCATTTAAGCTATGTTCACATACAAAATCAGGACACCTTTTTTCAAATTCTTATGCTCCACGAGCTCTGGGAACAAATAAATGACCCCTCCTAAATGACCCCTTCACTCAAACAATGCCGCCAGATAGACCAAGGCAGCGAGGAAGGATCAAGCATGATGATGGTTAAAATACCTTTTTAACCCTAACAGTGCTGAAATAAGCTTAGAAAGACTTAATAACCTATCCTGTTGGTAATTTGTTTACCATAGGAGTTTTTTTTAAAGAAATTACCACAGGATAAGTTCTCACCATTCTATTTAAAATAGACTGTAAATACTAAAACAGACAAACTTCATCAATCCAAGAATTTTTTTTTTTTTATCATCCAGGTTTATAATTTTTTATTAACACTCTCTTTGTGGCTTGAAACCCGGCTTCAAGAAAATTCCCTTGACATTACAATAGGTTATCTGTTAAGTTATGTTTGCCCATTATAACTTGTTTACTTTTCAATTTCTAGGTTTTCCGTGGGGCCCCTGAAACCGGTCCTGGTCCGCAGATTAGAACTCCATCCCTGCCCCCTATTGGTCAGGTCGCTGTTGCAGCCTCAGAACTTGCCAGGTAGAGAAAATCAAATTAACCCTTAAAATGCTGAGCACATTTGTTCAGTGTCAATTTTAAAAAAAGGCTGTTGAAATACTTCCCTGTGGTAATTCCGCTTTAAGTAACGGGGACCAGTGTGCATATTGTATATTTTACTCAATATTTCAAACCTTTATTGGCCACTTGCCGTAAAAATATGTTTGACATTATCGTTTGTAACATGAATTACTTTCACAACTTGTGTTTAAAATAAAACTTGCTGGAATGAGAATTTTTGTGCATTGCAAATTTCGACATCAGTGTTTAATTTTATTATTTGTCAATTTGAAAAGGAAAAACGATTTTCAGGATCCATAATAGTTTTCCGCTGATTTCATCATCTGTCTTTCATTAATAAACATCGGACATGGTTACTTTGCACACATTCCAAAAAATTTAAAGCCTCATTATTTTTTACTTAATTTTGAAGTGGCCAACTTTTTAAAAACCAAATCAGTGGCTGACTCAGACATATGATTACATGGCACACTCATAGCGAACGAAAATGTCACTTGAGTGACTGTTCGATATGGAAAATACCAGATCGTTGACAGCAGTGTTGTCAGTGTCAAGGTAGATTTGTAGGTTAAACGAGAACAAGAAACAGAAGCAATTTGTTCGTGTTGTAATTGAATTGTAAAACAGGGTTTGTAATTAAAAAAAACATATATTTATATTACGGACAACAACTTCTTTATTGCGCGGAGAGGCAATGTTTCAGTATAGCTTCTTATACAGTTATCAAGCACCTGATCGTGCTTTTAGAAGCTATACCGAAACATTGTCTCTCAGCGCAATAAAGAAGTTGTTGTCCATAATAAAATTCTCTTCTATTACTTTCATTGCCAACTTCTAAAAATGCCAATCAAACAGCCAAGTCTTGCAGGCCACACTAAGGTGATCTGGATATGTATTTCACTGGTTGTATATGTACTGTATGTCAATGTTTATGCCTTAACCCCTAAAGTGCTGAAACCAACACTTGTCAGTTTCAATGTCCAAATGCCAACCTTAATAGGCTGTTGAAAACCTTTCCTGTAATAATTTGTGTAAAAGAGCTCCAAAAGAGCTCTTTTACACAAATGATTACAGGAAAGGTTTACATAAGCACAGTGTGGTAAGTTTTGAATTATATTTACCCCAGTTCAGCACTATAGGGGTTAATAATACTGAAAACATTTCAGACAAGGTCGGCACTTATCTGGCGAGGATAGGATGACAGTGAAAGGTGGCATGCAAGAAAGGGAAGGAGACAAAAATGAAAACATCAGAAGCCGTGACAGGCCATCAGAGGGTGTCGAGACAAACAACCAAAGAGTGGACTCATCCCGCAGCAGTCAGTCAAACTCTCCTGATCCTGGTCAACCTCAGAAATCTGATCCTCACAAACCGTCATCTCTGGATCAGAGGATTGTGAAACTTGCACCAAAATTTCTTGAACGGAACAGTCCAGGACCTGTAGAAAAGACGCAGACTAGACGTAGAAGCTCCAGTTCATCATCTTCACCTTCACGGGATGTCGGGCGACGTACAAGATCCTCATCTTCTAGTTCTGGGAAATCCAGCCCTTCTCATAGCAAACCGTCTGCTCATCCTCGTTCCAGCAGCAGAGACCGGCCGGGTGCAAGACGTGAGCAGAGAACATCGCCACCCAGGAGACGGTCTCCCCCACGTTCACCTCGACGGCCATCACCCTTACGAAGACAAAAATCAAGGTCACGATCAAGATCACCTTGGAGAAGAAGGTCCAGATCTCCAAGGCAAAGGTCAAGGTCTCCGAGGAGATGGTCTCCTCGACCTGCTAGAAAAATCAGTAGATCACCTAGGCGGTCTCCAAGACGTTCACCCAGGCGTTCACCTAGACGCTCCAGGTCTCCAAGACGAAGATCTCCATCCCCAAGAAGGTCAAGGTCTCGTAGACGCTCACCTCCAAAACGGTCAAGGTCACCGAAAAGATCAAGTCCCAGGAGGTCAAGATCACCAAGACGATCACCAACCAGAAGGTCAAGATCACCAAGAAGGTCTCAAAGAAGTTCTAGGTCAAGGTCACCGAAAGCTTCTAGAAGATCAAGATCGCCAAGAAGATCTGTATCTCCAAGAAGACGTTCTCGGTCAAGGTAAACTTGAAATTATAGTTACTCCGTGTCAATACCATCCTGGGTAACTCCAGGGCATTATGCTCTCCACTAGTCGCTACGCTGTAATACCCTTGGGATATCCTGCAGCTTTCCGCCGATTTGCATTACGTGTCGGTAAAAATAGCTGTCCAATGAAATGACGCGTCTTTGTTTTGAAATTCTGTTATGGCAACGTTGAATGTGTATTGAAATCAAACTTTTGAAAGAGCTATTCTCATTGATTTAGGTTGCACAGAGAATGCTGTGCTAAGCGATAGCGACGATGAAAGTAACTTCCAAATCGACAGAAACCCGCTGAATGTCCCCATGGCCTATATAACGTAGCGACTAGCGTAGAGTATATGCCCTGGAGTTACCCAGGATGTGTCAATACAGGACACACCTTTTTTTTTAGCAGATGGTATTTATTGTACAATCCTTTCACAATTATCCACTGAACATTGTGATTTATGTTTCCTTGAACTATATAACTATTTTGTAGACAATTTTGGCTTTTAACCTTTACAGTGCTGAGTTGATTTTAGCCAGTTTTTTTACAACGGCGTTTAACCCTAACTCACTAACTCAAAGCCACGATATGGCCTACCGGTAATACATACACTAAGCCAGTTGTTTGTTTACAAATGCTAAAATTATTGTAAACTCTGCACAAGTTTTTATTTGGAAAGTGCAGAGTTGACAACAATTTTGACATTTGTAAATTGAACACATTGGCCCAGTGACCTGGTTTATGGGATTGTGACATCATCTTTGTACAAGGGCACCCTGCTGAATATGTGAGTTTGTCTATTTTCTTTTTCAGAAGTCGATCATCTAACCGCCACAGACGAACCAGTCCAGTCAGGCGAAGAAAGTTAGTCATGTTCTCATTTTATTATTTTTAAACCCTTAAAGTGCTGAACCCAACACTAGTCAATTTTAATGTCCAAACTCCAACCTAAATAGGCTGTTGAGAACCTTACCTGTAATAATTTGTGTAAAAGAGCTCCTACAAGAAAGGTTTTCAACAGCACAAGGTGGTAACTGTTTTGAGTTAGGCTTGCCCCTGTTCAGCACTTTAAGGTTTAATGCATTGTAAATAAAATTTTAAATACTTACTGAAACTTATCATTAGATGTCAGTATACAAGTGCTCCCAGTGTAGTTTAATACAAGTCAATGGCTTCCAAATAGTGGAAGTAAAAATTATGACAACACTTTACCCTGTATTTGAAACTGACTGCAGCATTTGTCTAATTTAGTTTTCAATTTCCATCTTCACAGACCGTTAAAAATCTATCCTGGGTCAATTTGTTTAAAATAGCTTTTACTACAGGGGCATAAAGAAATGGTGATGCAGGCTTTCCTCCTGCCATAAACCTTGCCACCCCAGATAACTAAAACATTTTAGAAAATGGTGTTAAACCCTCACTCACTCACTCACTCACTCACTGATATGTACAGTAGATGCAAGACATTGCTCTACAATTAAAGCAAGCGTTATATTCTTGTTTCTAATTTTCAGACAACGTTCTCGTAGTGACAGCCGAAGCAGAAGGAGTCGAAGTCGGTCCAGGTCACGTGGTCGTCGACGAAGCAGCAGCAGTCGTAGCAGCAGTCGCAGTCATCGCCGCCGTCGACGCTCACGCAGCTCTTCATCCAGTGCTTAATTCCAGTGTTGAATCGAGTGTAATGCTGCAACATAGTAGCACTCTTGGTTCGCATGTACCAGCTGAAACCTGCAGGTTTCACTGCCGCTCATAACCACATTGGTCATGCAGGCTTTCCACCTGCAATAAACCTTGCCACTGTGAGATAACTAAAACACTGTTAAAAACGGTGTTAAACCCCAACTCCCTCACTCACTTTCATTGGCTCGAATGTCTCACTCACAAGTGTTCGATTCCGGCGCGGTTTACCACACACATGGCATCAAGTTTGTACAGCTTTTCCTTAACCTTTAGAGTGTGTAATTTTTATTTTAAGTAGGCTATTGTAAACCTATCATGTGGTAATTTGTTGCTCTTTTCAACAAATTGCCACAGGATAGGTTTACAACAGCACAATGTGGTCAAGTTTTTCCCATTTCTAACCCAGCACTCTTAGGGTTAAGACAGTTGAAAACTATATTTGTTTGATTCTTTTTGCGGTGAAAGAAATTTATTTTAAAAGGCACTGGGGTTTTACTCGATGTATATATAAAGATATTTTAGTTTTCTGCTGGAGACCATGTTTTAATTTTGAACCGACAATCTTTTTTATTTGAGAATTAGCTGGATGAAGACTGGTAATAAAATCCACTCAGGACAGGATTTGTGTAAATATTTTTTAATGATGAAATCAGCACATCAAAATGTGGCATATTTGTTAGTTTTAACAGTAAGAATTGTACTTAATAGTTATTTTGCAGAGATTCTGAAAAGTTTCCAAGTAACCAAAAATATCTACAGCTTCCAAGGGTGAAACGATACACCGAAATTCCGATGTACCGCGATACGTGGGCTGCGATACGATACACGATACAGTTGAA
>JAULCD010041293.1:0-12378 GCA_032361085.1 Calliostoma canaliculatum | reverse complement strand
GACCTTTTATGTGTTCCATCACCTTGAGAGCATGTGTTGTCAACAGAGACCCAATACACAACCATCGTTGCAAGAAGCAAAATTCTGATGTTCATCTGAGGGAAAAATAGTTTACATTTAAAAAAATGGTATTTAAAAATTTGATATAAATACTTATTCTTTTCAATATAACCACGAGAATGTTTTTTGTTTTTAAATTATAAAACAAATCTTACATTTCTGACACTGTATGCATACACTGAATTTTGGATGATATGTTGTTAACACCAGGCCAACAAGTTCAGTTTACAAATGCAAAAATCGTTGTTAAACGTGCACTTTTTAGAGGAAAACAAGTTTTTCTTTGCAAAGTGCATAGTTTACAACGATCGTGGCATTTATAAACGAAACCTATTGGATTTGTGGTAAATACGAATATAACGAGTTTGTATTTTAGCACAAAAAAGTCACTAAGTAAGTATAAGAAATAAGCCAGGCTATACTATTTCCAGTATGTACTACTCATAAATGCACTAGACACATTTGCCCGGACATTGTTGACAAGGAAGTTAAGTCACTGTTCTCATCATCCAATCAGATGTTTCGCATTTTAGATTAAAGCAAAATAGTTTCTACATTTGGGAAGAAGGCTAAAACCTAACTAGTAACGATGTTTTGTGAGCATTTGATAGAACGTCATATCATTGCATTTAAACATTTTGTATTGAACTAAAAGATGTCATGAAACCCTGGAAACAACGAGTTTAAAGAACGATTGATTTTTATAGCCTTTCATAACATCATTGAGTTCAATACAAAACGTTCAAATGCACTAGTATAAAGTTTCATTTTATTTACATATTACATATTTACAAAAAAATAGTCAATTATTTTGGCAAATCTAACATCTTTTCATTTCACGGCGACCTAGCGATCACTTCGCGCATTAGACCGATCTACGTTAAATCTTAGTTCATGCTTTTACGTGAATATGACAAAGATATATTTATTCACTCAAGCTGGTTTTTCCCATTCAAATAAGGGAGTTAAATATTAAAAGTAAGAAAAAACATTCCTTTTAAGTATATTTTGTTCTTAAATAGTTTAAACAGAAAACATATTAGATAATTTAAACTTAACTACGTGTTATATTTAGGATCACACTATCTAAAAAAGTGACCGTTCTATCACTTTGCGTGGTTGAGTCCCGTTAGGGATTCGAACCCACACCCTCAGAGTCAGGCTCAGTCTGTCGCTGAGTGATTAAGGCATTGTGACGCTTAGTGCTGGCGATTTGGTGCCTGCATGACTTTGAGGGTGTGGGTTCGAATTCCGCACGGGACTCAACCAAGCAAAGTGATAGAATAATCACTTTTTCAGATAGTGTGATCCTAAATATAACATATAGTTGTGTTTGTCACAATCTAAACGGCATAACATTTATTAATTTAAACATTATAATTTTTAGTCATCCAACAATCAAAATGACAACTCGTATGATTATACACTGAAACTTAGATGTGAGTAAAACGCTTATTTCAGGGGATAAATGAAATTCATTCCTCTCGGCTCACGTCGAGCAAATTCATCAACATCGGCATAATAGATGAGATGTATGTCCTTGTGCACAAATAGCAACAACAGTGGGTTTAGTTGTTCTTCTCCCATTGTGCTTCGGTAGTCATTTTTGACAAAGGGGAACGATGAGTTGCTGCGCTCCACAGTACTACTAGTCACAGGGGTTATCAGCAATAGTCGCAGAATGGCGAGGACATTGGGGTAGGCTGGAGCTGCATACTTTCAGCGTGTCCTTTAGTGTGTCTGTTTTTTCGGCATTCCTGGACCTGTTAATATAGAGTACATCATTATAATACAGAGCACATGATAAATACATGTACAATAACTGTCAATAACCTGCCACACCATTATGTTCTGTGATTGTTAAGTTACTCTAGCAAAGTACAGTAAATAAAAATACTATTGTGGAAAAAACTGAAACACGTCTGACACTAAAAGGGATTATTATAATAATTTTTGTAACTAACATTCAAATTAAAATAAAAACAATACTACTATACCAATGTCTTTTCCAAAATTGCAATTCCTGAGATACGCAGCTTGCATATGGCAGATCAGGTGTGTAGAACTCTATAAGCTTTTCCTCGGAGTCACTACCTAGGCTTTCCAAATTGGCAGGTATCAGAAGCAAACCTTGCAGTGCGTGAGCAGATAAACCTTAAAAACCAGTCATTTAGCTTCTGTGAAAGGCCGTCAATGAATGGTAGAAACAATGAACGACGATAGTAGGTGATGGCTTTCTTGCCTTTTACATTATTCCGCTTACTCTGTTTGGCACACCTGCGAGGTATTGTCATCTTCACGTTTGCATCCTTAGCCATCTCCACCACTTGCTCATAAACATTTGCAAACAAACTTTTTTGAGTTTTTTTCTAATATGACGAAGATGTAAATCCAAATAAATACCTTGCTGTTTCAAAGGCAGCAATGAAAGTTGGAGACTTCATTTGATGCAATAGTCCCTGGGCTTTTGTCTTTGATTTGTTGTCCCACTTTTTGTTGCCGTTGTTGTTTGCAATGCGTGTTGTACAATAAAGAAGTGGCTGGTATAAATCATTGAAGTCTGAAAATGTTGTGTGACGTTTAACCCAGCGTGTTTCACAAAGTGGTAGCTACTTGTCTCTTAAAACTATCTTCCCCGAGCGTTTCTTCCTCCTGTTTAAATTTAGTTCCCTCATCAGTTTAAAAAAAATCATCTTCAGATTCACTGCTATCGCCATTTTCATCATCATCATCATCATCATCATCATTATCATCATTATCATCATCGTCGTCATAGTCATCGTCGTCGTCATCAACATCATCCAGACTTTTCCCCTCAGGCCTTGCTTGAAGATGGACAATGGCATCTTCCAACTCCCACTTGCGTTTTGTGAGTATTTAAAGAATATGCCCACTGACTTTAATGTGATATCATGTTGATGATTTCAGGAACTTTACAAGCATGCGACAATGCCAAATTGAGTTCATGGCTTGCACAGTGAAAGTATGGTGCTCTCGGACATACTTTTTGGAACAACCGTTTTGGGATCCTGCCATATTGGCTGCACCGTCATATGTCTGAGCTCTGCACATGGAAGGATCCAAACCCAGCTTTTTCAAGGATTCAATCATTTGACGGCATATTTCCTTTCCAGTGCAGCTCTCAATGCCAATATATTTCACGAGTCTGTCCACTGGCTCTCCTTTGTGAAAGTAGGGTAGAACAAAACCCAGTTGTTTCCAGTTGGATATGTCTGTCACTTCGTCTGCTTCAACACCATAGAAATAGCCACCATCTTCCACTTGCTGCACGATGATGTCCTGGATGTAGTTCTTAATGCAAGAAAGGAGTACGTTTTGTGATGTCTTAGACATGTATGTTGCATTACGGCCACCTGTCTCAATGTTCTCCTGAAGCTGTTTGTCACCTGCATCAACTCGCAAACTATAGCATTAAAGTTGCCTTGATTAAGTGCCTCAGATGTAGCATCATCCCTGTGACCCCTCAAGGCTATACCTTGCCGCCCACATACTTTAATGCATTTGATTATTAAAGTCAAGAACACTCTGTTCTTTAATACCTGTCTCTCTTGACTGACAGAGAGTTGGTTTTCAATTATCAGAGATGGATTTGTCATTATGTGCAGGAATGCAAACATGAGAGTCTGCGAATGCTGATGGTATTCAAGACGAGCGTGTTTGATTAAATCCTGCTTTGCATCCTTCCAGTTTTGGTATGAAGATGAAATTAGTTTGTTTGCCCTCTATCCAATTTCAGATGACACTGGGAAAAGAACACAACACAAACAAAACAGTCCCTCATTAGATTTCGAATAGTATAGGTATTCATGTGTTTGAAACCAATCTTTGCAGCAATGACGTTGCTTAAAACCTCCTTTCTCACTGATTGTTGTCGTCAGTAATGTTTAACTGTGTTCTACTGTGTTGAATTACATTGACGATGTCCACAGTTGACGAGTGTTCGTTCAGGTTGTCGGGAGGCAGTAGGGCAGCATTCTGGGCTTCATTGTTCTTTTTGTATTCTGTTTGTGGTTGGTTATTGGTAACATCAGTTACGCTAGTGCTGCACACTTTCTTAGACAGTGGTGTGTCAAAGTACATTAAGAGCTTTGATTGTTGTTTTTGCCGAGATTTGACTTAGGATATTGTTGACGAATATTGGCAAAGTGATGCTTGAACAAGGGGAACTACGTGGTTTTGTGTAAAACATCACACCAGGAGTATTGTCTAATCCCGAATCACACTTTGGAACATGAAAATCTGACTGGGCACACTGTCTAACGGGTTGGATTCTAGCATGAAGTAGGCTCCTGTGAACGTAACTGTCAACTGCAGGGTAAACTGAAACAATATCAGTTTGTAAAATGGTACTGAGAGCAAAGATGTGTAACATAGAACTCCATCGACCAGGTGTTGATGTTTTCCTTGCCTTGTGTTCAATTCCATCCAACATGCTGCCTTTGCTTGCAATAGAAGCAGAATATTCACCAAGTAAGGACTGACACAGTAAATCATATGGTGCAGTCAACTTAGTTGCTACCCCAAGGATGTGTGGGTGCTTCTTGTATAGATGTACATTTAGGAGATAACCCTACTGTGTTTTCAAATTAGAGGTAGGTTAACATAGATTTAATCCCCTTAAATTCATTTAAAACTGAACGCGTTAGTGTGAGGTTTTAAATGTAAAATTTAGAGGCCATTAATCTCTAATTTGAAAACACAGTAGGGTTATCTCCATTACACCATGACAAAAACGGCGTTTTTATTAAAAACTCTTTCCGACAGCGAATTTAGACTGGTGACGCGGGCTATGGACCAACTCAATAAGCTAACAGGAGTGATAGGTAGTGCGAGGATCGTTGCCGCACATGGCAAATTTAAAGGCATACGCGTTTTTCGCTAGTTAAAAGCTACCAGCTATTGTGTAATTTTTACCACGCATTAGAAATTAAATTTAGAAAAATTGTCGACAACAGGTTTTAAATATTTTAAAAGAAGTCTTACCCTGTAACTATTTGAACTCGTCGAAATTAATCCCAATCGTTAGCATCGTCACATAAGAACATAGCGTCATAGTCAAATCGAATTCGCGGCAGATTTTAAAATTTTCGTTTATCTTTAAAAAGTTTAAATTGAAATGTTTAAGGTGATCACTTGATCAATTATTCATGATTTATTGTCACATAAAGGTGAATCATTTGGAAGCTGGTTTCATTAAAATCTGCATGTTTAATTTTATTTTTCAGCGGACTAAAACCTTGAAGCGATGAAAAAGGTGGTTAGATTTGGTACTTTATTGCGCGGTGATGCGGTTTATTTAGAGGTAGTTTAACATAGATTAACCACCCTCTGATCGACCAATCAGAATCGATTATACATCTAAATCATGGTAGAATGCTGAATAACTCGACACTGGTTTATGTTCTCAATACTTCTGTCAGACTTACATCACCTTTAAAAAAAGGATTTATGATTATACTAACATAGAACTCTCATCTGAAAATTACATTAAATCGATTTGTGTTGAAGTATTGATTTTAATTGTATCAATGCTCATAATATTTCTTTAATCATGTAGGTTAGGTGTATTAACACACCTTTAATTAAAAGAGATATACTGTTGTGGAGGCAGTTTCCGTTTCCACTGGACTGTAAAGCCTGCCATTCTTGTGTCCTTGCAGAACAAATATCAAACGAGTCAGGTGGTATAAGAGCTGTGGTAAGCGAATCTTCACTTGGCATACTGATGTTATCACAATCTGAAAAGGAAGTTTGTTTTTATTTTATCGTTTTGCATTACATGTTTTATTGATGTTTAACCCACATTCTTACTCGCTCATTGGATATACTACTGTTTAATAACTCTAGGTTATTATTTATCAGTGATTAATAGTGCGTGTGTTTGAGTTCTGGATTCTATTTAACATAGTAATTAATCGCAACGCGCATACCAACATGGCTATCATCTGAAAATGTAATATTTGACACAGTTCCCCAAGTCATTTCACAAAAATAACAAAATTTAATGGACGCCCTCTTTTACTGCTTTTCTCATAATATTATAGATGTTAGATGGTCATTAAAGACTCCATATCACGATAACATCCATACTTTATCTTTCTTAAGAATTGCATCTGTGCTTACGCAAATTTAGTTCACAACCTACCTCAGAATATTCATAAATCCCACTTGTTAAACTTTTTGTAATTCTATTGATAAACAAGTAAACGATGATGTTTGCTGACCACTGATTAAAATGTGATATTATTCAGGTACCTCTGACAAACACATAATAACAACAACAACAAAAATCACAATTTAGTTTGTTAACTTGAATATGAATTATCTGCCGATAGATCTAATATAATTCAACAGCGTATAATTTAATAACGATAGCAATTGTGTTCTCTTATGGTATATTATGAAAGCCTGAGTGTGAAACGTGTTCAGAATGTGCCTGTTTGTACTCACCTCCTTTTGGTTTTCCGGTCTTTCTCTGGTCTTGATATACTTGTCTATTGCGCTCCAAAGGAAAATGGTAAAATTTGTGAAACCACTGCCTTTTTATTGACAGATATTTGCCCCCATTTATAAAGTTCGTAACCACATTACGTTGGCTTAGTTGTGCTAACTCTTATTGTTTGTTTATCAGCACTGTCTAATTGACTGCAATTAGTACTGCAGTACCACTAATTGATCCACTCCTGGAATGTTCAGATGACACGGGGATCTTAATAAAATGTAGTGGCGACAGAACTGGGGATGGGGTTTACAACAACAAATAAGTCAGAACATTAATTAATTGTATAAACAAGTGCTGGTTTTGCAGAAGCTGTGAGATAGTAGTTAAGTAATTAACTGTGGTAAAGAAAGCCAGTAGAAGCTTACGGGGACTACTGTATAAACAATGTATAAACAATTGCTTAATTAACATCTGATAACTAGCTTTGTTTGGAGTAAACTAATTCAATGAGGTCATCGTGGTAACAATGTATGTGCTTGATTACTTCACAAATAACAAACAGGATAAGCTGACATATAATGATTTAAACACATTTTTATTTCGAATAACTAAAAACTTGATTGATAAACAAGCAAAGCATTGCTTATGTTAATACTGCTCCAGTAAAACAATTTACAAAATTAAATTTACATTGGCTGGTACTATGCCCAATAAAACAATACTTATATGAAATGATGGACAGAAACATCTGCATAATTTATTCAAAATCATTATATGAAGGTGCATAGTTTCGTATTTTATCAAACAGAAACATCTGCACATTTGATTTAAAATCGTAATGACAATTCATAGTTTTGATTTTGTCGTACATTGGTTAACAGAAATATCTGCATAGTTTATTCAAATTCATAATGCCAAAGTGTACATAGTTTCGTCGTAAAAAACATGATAGAAATGGAAACAGTCGAACATGATATTCAAAGGGCCGAAACAACCAAAACCAAAGGCCAAAGTTACTTGACCAGGGGCCGAAACGACCAGATAATAAAGGGCCGATAAATGCGAATAAGGACCGAAACGATCTGTCACCGGAGGTGTTGACACCCTCGGAACTGTACATTAACCAAGCTACTGATAAGAACCGCACTGTTAATCTCTGTTAGTATAGAGAATGCGTGATAAATATGTCTCGGGACAATCTGCTTTGCAATAAGTCTCCTACAAACTGCCAGAATGGCCGTTTACATTTGCCAGCTGGGAACATAATCTGAACTGTCAATTTTTAAGAGGGGGGCCGGGGCCGGGGCCGCCAACCCCCACCCACCCCCGGAATATGCCCCTGCATGTCTGGAAATTACATATATAAATGTTATGCATTTGCCATTTTAAAAAAAAAGTACTGCAAATCTAAACGCGTAGGAATTATTCTGGCAGCAAGACTGACACGTTTAGTCGATGCACAATGAGTCTTGCACTGCAGATTTTGTTTTTGTGCCTCACTGATAGTGTCCGGAACGAGTTCAATACTGACAAGTGCAATACAGAAGCTTGTCATATTCCACATCATACAGTATCCTAAGATTGCATGTGTGTAATTAAATGACAAGGCTTGGGGGTTTTTCAGTCAAAGAATTTTTTTATGAAGATCCGTGGCTGTTTTGCCACAGTCTAATTGAAATTGAAACTACCAGGCGAATGTGATCTGGGTATATACAGATTTGTAGTAAATAAGTATCACAGCCTGAAGATGAGTCTGAACAATCATGGATCAGTGTAACTGGAGAAACGTTAAAACTATTCGACCCCCAAAGCTCAATGTCAGACGCTCTTCTACTTTTTGATAGAATAATCACGGGTTAAAGAATGTGTACACCAACACTTGTTGCTTATATTTACTTTTATTTGGAATATGTCATGCATTTATTTACATACTCATTAACAATAGCTAAGCTTGTTTTGCAAGCGAATAAATAGGCAAACTTAGAGCCTTTAGTGTCTTAAGCTTATTTTGTGACCAGACGTTTTGTTTTGTTTTGTTTTGATTTTGTTTTATTTGTTAAGTTGGCTATTTTTTAAGTCAACGATTTTTTATAGATTAATTTAGAACATCCATTTACTAATTAAGATGCAAATAGTGGCTACAACTTTGTTTTGTAATTTTAAGAGATAAGTATTTAGAAAAGAAAAATTACCTTGCTCAACGAAGCACAACTGGATCTAATCTTGTTTCCAAGCCATCGGTTGTTTTGCTTTGGCTGATTTAAATAACAACTTATTCCCGAGTTATGTGTCTTCATGGTAACGGTTACTGTAACCTTGTCAGTATAATATTTTTTGTTGTTAAGTTATCTAATCCGATTTGCTTTATTTGTGTGTGATTGAGTTGATTGCAGTGTGTTGATAGCGAGTAATTATCACTGATCACGATTTCCCATTACCAGATCATCAACGTCAAGGTTATATGTTGAATGTCAGGCCACGTGGTGATGTTATTTATTACGTTCTAACTTTCGTTATCTTTTATATAAATACCTATACCTCCGAAACGGCAGTTGGTTAATTACTTTGTAAATATGCAAATCTAGTCTGAAAGCAGACAAATACACACGTCACGTTTAGAACACACGTCTCATTTTTAAACATTTTTGTGTCGAGGAATTATGAAGTGTGTAAAGCTTTTAGCAGCCGTGTATACTTTTTTAGTCAACGGACCAGGAATTAACTAACAGAAAAATCAATTTAACTCTGATGATGAGAGAAAATTGCTGAATTTGTCTGTTTAAAACCGACATAGATCTGTTTATTACAGAATTAGATCTATGTGTGCTAAATACACTGGTGCAAATCTTCTTACATGCACATTTCCTCGAGTACACATGATTTCTCATTTTGGCAAATATGCTTCTGATCAGATACCGAAATAAAACTTAACTGTACGTTTGGTTTTACGAGACTTTGAAAGGATTGCATGTCTTGAAACAGTACATTTTGACAACAGGTGCATGACACAAAAAGAAAGTGTTTTTCACAAAAATAATTTTGGGTCGAAATTTTTAAAGTATACCTGAATAGTTAAACGTTCATTGGCAGCCAATATATTTTTGCTATTACTTGTATTTTAAAAAACACACATCCAAACATAAGTTTCCTTTTGAACAAGTCTATCATAAGTTTAAATATTTAAGTCAACACTCGAAACGTTTAATTTCTAATAATACATAATAAAATTGCAAAATAAAATACGTATTTCCACGCTGACATCAACACACATCCCAAAAATATAAAAACTTATTTAACATTATTAACTGTATTTCTCACATAAAAAATAAAATAATAAGACAAAGACATTTGCTCTGGTAATGTGTGGTGTCTGAAGCCCCTAACAGTATTACATTTTTACTCAATGGGGTGAGTGAGTGGGTTAAGGTTGAACGCTGTTTTCAATTGTGCAGTGATACTGCGTCGGCAGGACTTATAGCAGAAGGAAAGTCTGCATCACCAATGTGGTTATGTGATGCAATGAGACCTGCGAGCTACAGCTGGTACCGGTGAACCAATTGATGGATAAGTTTTAGCTGCACTAGTTTCTGAAGATGTAACAAATCTAACATGGTCAGTCAATAGTAATAGTTTGCAATACTGGTCAATTCCATGTTTACATGTTTCAAAATAAGGCCTGAAATAAACAACTGTGTAATCAAGATTGCTTAATTAAATACAATATAACACACAATCAGACACAGAAATTTAAATGTAATTTGGTTCTTATTGTCCCCTTTGTTACCCACCGCAACAACATTTAGCCAGCCTGATTCGTACATATCGCAATTTTTCAACTGCCTAAACCATACATACTTTTTGGCAATGTTAATAGTCATAACCCTTTTAGGGGTAGTAACTCCACTTCCGATAGGGAAGATGGAAGATTTTATAGCGTATAATGATCTTTCATTATTTCATTATAAATCAAGTACATATTTACATCCAGCTTCGGGAGCTTATACTGCAATGGACTTAACGTTGCTGCCTCGTCATTGTCACAGGACTTTAATTGGTCAGTAGATGACAACATAACCCTCGGTGGAAATTGGCAGACCGGGCAATGTTTGCCAGTCTTTGTTGAACTGAATTAATATATAAACAATTTTGAAAATCAGCTTGGTCCCATTCAGGTTTTTAGTGACCTTACTTAATGATATTGCCACAGAGACCATTGCTAAAGCCACGGCAACTCTAAGGATTAACAAACCTTGGTTTGATGACGTTTGTCGTACAGCTATTAAAGGCAGGAAAAACCTGAACGTAAGTTAAACAAACATCCAACTCCATGTAATTTAAACAATCTTGTTCCTGTGGCTACCCGTATGAAGATCCTTCACATTATTTCTTTATTTGTCCAAACCACGCTACCCTAAGACATCAAAAGTACTTTTATATTTACGGCTATAATCTAAATTCTGTCTTGAACGGAAATTCCAACAAAAACGAAATAACAAATTCTCTGATACTTAAATCTGTCCATGACTTCATAGTCCAATTGTATAGGTTTGACTAATAATTTAGATGGTTTATGCGTGGGTGCCTGGCTCTCCTTCAATGCTTTATATCATGCTTTCTATAGTTCTTTATATCATTTAATTATTTAATGTATGTATATGTAAATGTAATGGAGAGATATTTAAATAAGCCACTATGGCTTGTTTACCAATCCATATTCAATATTTTGAATAAAATATGTTTACACTAGATAAAAATGCAAAAAAACACAGGTAGGAGGTTAACTATTTTAAATACCAGGGTTTGCAAATTAAATGTATATGAAATAAAGTTTAATCACGAGCGAATAGTTATTATTCAGAAAATTATTTATTTAGGTCAAGCCTTATTTAACACTATTTATTCTTTACGATTTTTTGGACAACCCATAATGGGTGATATACAACCAAAAACTATGACAAAGAATTGTTTTTTTCATTTGTTGGCGTTTTTATTCAAGATTGTAGCCGTACATATGAAAATACTTTTATATCTTATTGTAGCATAGTTTGGACGAAAAAAGAAAAATTTAAAGTATCTTCGTACGAGTAGCCACAGGAACAAGATGGATTAGGGGATATATGCCTTCAAACATATGTGCATTTAAAACACTGCACCTAAGTCTATCTCAAATGCACCATATAAACTAGTAATTTGGAATGATACAATTTATATAACCGCATTTTGACTGCGATCTCACAGTTGTCTCCTGGGGTTTCCGGGGAATGTCCTCGGGCATTGGGAAGAATAGGACCCTAGTATCCCAGGCTTGACATACAAGCCGGCTAAAATAGGGCTTTTTTGCTGTAGCTTTTCTTTCTGTCACTCTATTTTTCTCATTTGTTACTCCCTCGGTGTGCCTGTTGTATACCACGTGGCGATAAAGCTGCAATATTACTGAAAGCCATGTAAACCTCTATTTCAATCAATTCAATCAAACCTGACATGTATAAGTAAACACCAAAATACAGGTTTTTATTACTGTGAGCATGACTGTGGGTGAGTCCAAAACTACTGATGCATGAATACTCAACCACCGAACGGTAAATTGTTTGAGTGTAGGCAAACTAGGATATAGTCCTAATGGGAACATGCCAACTAAAACTTTTGGAACAGGGACATACAAAAAACAGGTGACACTGTCCAGGAACTCATTACATTTTTTTACAAGATTAGAATGCATTTACTTTATCAATGTTTTTGCAAATTTCAATTAATTTATTAACATATTCAATCATGTGGGTATGCTTTTTAAGTTTAAAAGACTGTAATTCACTACCGTAAATAACAGGACAATAACATCGTTGTGTTTTTCGGTA
>JAULCD010041182.1:0-12382 GCA_032361085.1 Calliostoma canaliculatum | reverse complement strand
TCTCTCAACTCTGCACGTCAAAACTCACGATAATTTTTTTTTTTATATAGCAACACATTTATGGGTAGCAATGACAAACGAGTTATGATAATGCACCCCCAGTCCTTGAAAATGAGACATTTGAAACAAGCAATGACAAAGGACAAATAAATTATAATATGGTATAATAATAAATACCCCCCAATCACCTATTTCAAGAGTGAGTTATTGTTTAACGCCGCTTGGGCAATATTACAGCTATTAGCTGCGATTTTGAAACAAGAAATGACAAATTAATTATAATATGACATAATAATGAATTGTGATTCTACACCCCTAAACACAGATAATAAGACATTTAAAACAAGCAATGAAAAATAAATTCTGATACTACATAATAATGATTCTACAACCCCAATCACTGAAAATGAGACATTTGAAACGAGAAACAAATAAATTATAAAACTACATAATAATGAAAAAATGAAACCACAACCTCAACCACCGAACCTAATACATTTGAAACATAAAGGGTTAAACCCATGCTACACCGAAGCAAGAGATGTCACAACCTTGTCACTCACAAACTGAAATAATCCTCACACAGCAAGTACCTGGCAGACCCTTCAAACATGTAAGTCAGAAGTAGAAGGGTTCATATCACACTGGGTCTGACAGACAGAAAGATACTTGATCACCCATGAAGTCAATTACTATATTATCTACCACCTGCTTATTGTGCATGGAATAGATATGAAAAATTCTTAACCCTTTAAGTGCTGAACCCAACACTTGTTAATTTTTTTATGTCCAAACTTCAACCCAAATTGGCTGTTGAAAACCTTTCTTGTAATAATTTGTGTAAAAGAGCTCCTGTAGCAGCTCTTTTACACAAATTATTACAGGAAAGGTTTTTAACAGCAGAGAGTGGTAACAGTTTTTGTTTATACTTGCCCCAGTTCAACACTTTAAGAGTTAACCCTGACAGAGCTGAGCACATTTGTTTATTTCAGTGTCTAAATTCTAATCTAAATTGGCTGTTGAAAACCTATCTTGGTATTTTGAATGAGCTCCTACAGGATAATTTTTTAACAGGTCAAGTTGGTCAATTTTAACTACGAGGGTTAACTCTTAAAGTGCTAACGACATTACTTGTCAAATCCAGTGAACAAAATCTAATCTGAATACGCTGTCAAAAACCTATCCTGTGGTAATTCGTTTGAAAGAGCTCCTAAGAAAGTAAGATATATCGTCTCGCAGCACTATCCATAATACACAGCTCTAATATATACCACAATTCTAATAAAAATATGGCACATTTAGATTCATGTCGACATTAGCTTACTTACAACCAATCTTTGTATTTATTCAACTGAGAAGAACCAAGTGCACCCTTGACTTGTTCCAAATGTTTATTTCCATGCAGCGTTGCCCAGCAAATTTTAATCAATTAACTTCAATACAATATGCATTTCTCTCAGTGTGTCTCCATTTTAAAAATAATTACACCTTCAAATTACGGTACTTTGAGACAAGCTTTTGGACTGTAACCCTGTTTATGAATGTAAATATTTCTTTATACTTAACCCTTACAAGGCTGAAATGACTTGGGCAGAACTTAAACTGTGACTACCACTGTTGAAAATTTATCCCGTGGTAATTTGTTTAAAAGAGCTCCTGTTGGAGCTCTTTTAACCAAATTACCTCAGGATAGGTTTTCATCAGCCTAATAAGGTTGAAATTTAAAACGCCAAAACAGACAAATGTTGCACATTTAAGGGTTAACATTCTTGTCTGTGTGGACAAATGATTATGAATGACATAAACTACAAAAACTTACTTGAGCGACGACAACACCTAGATGTTGATGCCATCTTTCATGATGGTTACAGCCAATAGCAAAACTTGTAATATCGATACGCTTCTCTTGCTATGTTTCATTAAAAACACATGAACATGAACAAGTTTTATTATTTATATCCACACTGTTTATCTGACTCTGTCATCGGACAAGACGACTGATCCCTAATGAAACGCGAATGAACCATGCTTGGAGATGCCCACAAACTGGAGACGTTTCAGTAAGGAGTGCTGATTAATACTGACACATCAATTATGCAGGGAACATCAATATTGCCCACGAGACTGTAACTTAACCTCAGTGATACGCAGGTTAGATTTACTTACATATTCAGTCTTTGTAGATAGTGAAATAACTATATCACAATGTTTTGGAAATGAATGAATAATTCACATACAGTAATTTTCTCAATTGCTTGAGGTAGATCTACATTCATGCTTACTGGGAAAATTTGGCCTGGCTAGTTATTTATCATTGTATTGATGATGGGGTTTTAGTTCTATTGTTTTGGCAATATTTTAACGCTTAGACTGCTGGCAGCATTATATGTCATTTGAGAATTTTCCACAGATTCGTGACCATTAATGATTGGTTATGTAATGGATCTATATAAAATAAGAAATATTATTAGGACTCAAGATTAATTCCATTTTCTCTCATTCCCATCCTAGCCAATTTCAGTTTTTAAAATATACTGTACATAGGCTTTTGAAATGTGTTCAAAGAGATTTTTTCAGGAGCTCTTTTAAACAAAATGATATAGTTTTGGCTTTTAACAGACGATGATAGTGTGTTCACAAGCATCAGAAGTTCACTAAAGTGAAGACTACCTAAGTGATACACATGGCAAAATTGTAACTGTTTGTCATTAACATTAATTCAAAATGCTTCCTCATCATACCATCAGATTGTAATCATGGTTAGGTTGTTTCTTTTACCATTTTAACAAGCATACAGTAGACATTGTTACTGTACAATAGTTGTGTACAAACAAACAATCTCAAATGTTGTGATACTGTTAAAACAAGTTTAACTGTTAGTACATATATTTCCATACTGTGCAGTATAAAATTCTGAAAAAAACTATGTACAAATAACAAAGACATTTTAGACATCCAAAATTTTACCTTGAATACATGATGTACTTCAAAAGCAGTCATTGTGTGAATAGACCAACAGGATTATATTAACAGGACTGTAATGCTAATTTCACCCTAAGCTTTTTAATACACTATTATTTATGCTCTGAACAAAATTATCAGTCACCACCTGCGCTCAAGCTATAATAAAAAGTATAGTCATGTCCTCTATTATCAGTGATTCTTTATTATTAATTCAATGGTCTTTCAGGCTCATGGAAGACTGCAAAAAAATGAATAGACTGATCCTTGACAGGCTGATTGTGCCTGTTTAGAAAAAAATAATAAAGAAAACATAATGTATTTACAGGTAAAATTGTATAACGATAACTACATGAAAAATAGGTTGTTGAGATAACTATGTAAGTTGATACTTCATTTATTAAAATCTAATTAACAACTCGATAAATATTTGTTCCACAACCCTGTACCAAAGCACAAGTCATGTCTACATATGTTAATAAACAATCATAAGATACGAAGGAAACATTTTTGGGTGTTCATCGATAATAAGGCAGTTAATTCCAAATGAGACTTTGTTGAGCTTATTTTGCGAAACACTGATTACTCATTTTTTTGATATACAGTAGACCTGTGTAAATTTTGGGTAAAAATATGTAGAAAAGTCGTATTCTTAGCATTTAGAGTAATTTTTTCAAGGTGTATTATTTTTAAATTCATTGACGTGTTTATAGGTTTAAAATAAGTCCACCAATTATAGGGCCGACCTCTCTACCTAGTCAAAAAACAATACCCTCTTGCCTTCCGACACAAGGGTTGTCTTAAAACAAGAAATTGTCTCATTACAAAACACTGAACAGAATGTTCGAAAGTAATAAATCATGTCCAAATTTGACAAAGTACTTCCACCAAAAGCTGTAATATCTAATCACATTCACAAGTAGAATTTATTTTAATTTAAAAATACAATAATCAGGTATATAAAAGAAATAAATTGGATCAACTAAGTCTAAAGTAAAACGTGTCGTGAAGACAGAATGTCATTTTGTGTCAATGTGCGGAAAATTTGTGAGATCGTTTACCTTTGGTATTTGAAACTGCAGCCATTATCAGCCTTCTGAACATGCTGATCCTCTAGCAATAGCTAGATTAAAATCATTTTTATTTCAAGTTACCGTCGATTGTCATTGTAAATGTTATCACAAATTCTGATCAAAGCGAAAAAAACACCAAACCGGAAAGGACGCCATAGTTACTGATAAACTGTGGACTCCTTACATTGAAGAATGACAAAGGGAGATCACTGTCTTTTTTCTTCTTCTTCTTTTTATTATTTTTTTTATTGAAACAGGGATATAGTCTAAATTATTAACCATTGAGCACTGCATTGATTTTACTATGACTTATAAATAATCTGTTGCTGTTGAAAACTTACTCTGTGGCGAATTTTAAACAAATTACCACATGATATGTTTAAAACAGACTATTGAGGTTTAACACAAATTAACACAGAACACATTACAGAAAAACCAATAGAACTTAGAACCCTTATCATCTAATACGTCATCCAATAAATGGAGTCAACGTAAACTATAAAATTGCACTGCCATAAAAGGGAATTTTTCATTTTTTGTACAATTTCTACTCTTCCCACAATTTTTTTTATAAACCACAATTTTTCTAAAAATAACAACAACAAATAACAACATTGGTAACTTTTATTACCCGAAGCTGTAAGTGTAAATATTCGAACTACGATCGAAACAGTCTTGTTTGCAGACATAAATTCCCATTAATAATCGTAGAAAGAACTTAGTTTCAAGAAATTGGCAAGCAGAAACAACAAATTGGACTATAAAGGGGAGTAACTCTTGAAGCCTTGCTATTGCCAGCACGTTTCATTACTTGAATTCAGATATGGAATGAAGATTTTTGTGTCAAATATGTTATTGATAAATTATTGTTTTCAAATTGTTAAGCGGATACTCAGTTTTAGTCACATTAAATATAACTAAAATATTGAACACCTAAATTCCTTTTATAAGTTATCTTAGGGACTGATCGTGGCACATGTGTCCAATACCTAAACTTGATAGCATGAAAGTAGCGAGATGTAGAGTGAGAGTGGAACATGTGTCCAATACCTAGACTTGATAGCATAATAGTAGCGGGGGTGTAGAGTGATCGTGAAAAATGTGTCCAATACCTAGACTTGATAGCATAAGAGTAGCGGGGGTGTAGAGTGATCGTGAAAAATGTGTCCAATACCTAGACTTGATAGCATGAGAGTAGCGGGGGTGTAGAGTGATCGTGGAAAATGTGTCCAATACCTAGACTTGATAGCATGAGAGTAGCGGGAGTGGACTGGTTGTGGGACATGTGTCCAATACCTAGACTTGATAGCATGAAAGTAGCGGGGGTGGACTGGTTGTGGAACATGTGTCCAATACCTAGACTTGATAGCATGAGAGTAGCGGGGGTGGACTGATCGTGGAAAATGTGTCCACTACCTAAACTTGATAGCATGAGAGTAGCGGGGGTGGACTGATCGTGGAATACGTGTTCAATACCTAAACTTGATAGCATGAGAGTAGCGGGGGTGGACTGATCGTGGGATATGTGTTCAATACCTAGACGTGATAGCATGAGAGTAGCGGGGTGGAATGATCGTGGAACATGTGTTTAATACCTAGACGTGATAGCATGAGAGTAGTGGGGGTGGACTGATCATGGAACATGTGTTCAATACTTAGATTCAGTGTCTGTTAAAAATGAGCTCGACTTATGATGAAAACGGTGCACGAGTTCCATATTTAAAAAAATATAATATTTTTACAAAAAAATAAAAACAGAAGAAATTTATGTATTTTGAATAAATCAACGTGTTTTCTAAGAGACTACATCGTTGCAATCTGCGCTCTTATGGAAGAAAAAAATGACATTCAATGACTGCGAGGCAGACTTGAGATTGGGCAGACGACATTTATAAGCAGAAGTATTTTATTGATATCCGCCAGACGATAATTTAAGCATAAATGTTAATCCTGTGAAAGATTTCTAGGTGAGTTGCAGAACGTTTGAGAAAATCACTTATAGAAAGTTCAATATACCTAATGAAATGATGATGTAGACAGTCATATGATGGCGGTCCTATTTAGTGTCGCATTTTAAAGGCAAACCTGACAGAATGTGACATTATCCTTTGAAATATAAAAGTCAAGAGTGTAATTTGCAAGTATTTAAAGGTGACAGTATATCATCATCAGAATTTTTTTTGTGAAATCATTAAACGAATACGGTTAAACTAAAACTGGCTTTTTTTTCTTTGACGACCTTTGTCATTAAGAAATTAAGTTGATTTGAATACATTGCTTTGTCAAAATACTTGCCTTACATCTAAGCTTCCGTCCAGCCTTACATTTTATCTATTGTAAGTTATTTGAAAGATATACAGTTGGAACTCTTTTAACCCTTAAAGTGCTGAGCATAACATTTGCTCATTACAGTTTTTAAATTCCAACTGAAACAGGCTGTTAACAACCTATCCTGTCGTAACTTGTTAACAGGAGCTCCTACAGGAACTCTCTTAAACAAATTATCACAGGATATGATTTAAACAGCAGAAGATAGTCACAGTTTTAAGACTGGCTATAATCAACTCGGCACTTTATGGGTTAAACAGATTACCACGGGACATGATTTCAACTGCACTGTGGTCACAATTTTAAATTTTGTAAAACTTAATTCAGTGTTTGAAGGATTTATTATTAGCCTGACCCGGATATTTCCGTGAGCCGCACGGTAAGGGTTAATATGGATTGATCAGTGAGCTATGCAGGAAACAATCACGCTAGAGGTTTGACCTTAGATCGAATTAAAACAAGAAGACATGGCGATTAATATCTCACGCCATGCAATGTTCCATATTTAAATTGGCAACTTTTACAAAAAGAAATATAGTATCATCTCTTAGATGAATATTATTACACCATCATATTCAAATATTAAATCGTTAAAACTAACAAGGACCACAACTCTGTAATAAATCACAACACGGTTCCTATTTTCGAACTCTATTGAGGTATTCATGTCCGTTAGACAAACACAAAATTACGTTTTCTTATCCATAGCAGTCTTTTAGAAAAGAGATTCCAAGTCAACAACAACAACAACAACAACAACGTAAAAAGGGCCATAACCCGTAAATATATAATACGATATATAAACTATTCTTCATATAGGTACCCTTGTCCTAAAGTCACATGCGTAATTCATTTTGTAACAGTTTCTAAGAAAAGTGTTTCCCATTATTTCGGACGAACGGACGGACAGACGGACGGATGGATGGACGGACAGAGCTCAAACCTACATCACCGTCCACTTCATCGCGGGAGTAATAAATACATTAAATTAAAACTAAGTGTATATTATGAAAGTATATACGCAAACAATTTACACAATGTTTTTAAAACATTGCGTGGTTATTTGATAATAAATGTTGAAGGTAAATATTATTATAACAATCTGATTAAACAGCTTCACTGTCCTGCACACATGTACTCCACTTATAAATATGCATGTGCAGCTGTACAGTTGTCTACTTACTGAGTATTTGCAAAATGTCTGGTCGCGTTTCAAATAGGCGCATAATGTTGTGAACTCGTAGATAAAATGGTGTAACACATATTACGCCAATGGGTTTGATTTTAAAATGTCAAATTTGTTGTAAACTGTGCACTTTCCAATGAAAAAAAACCCCAAGGTGTTTTTTTAAATGCACCATTTACAACGATTTTGACACTTGTAAACATAACTCATTGGTTCATGTGGCCTAGTGTGTAATTCTATTTTTTTTTCTTTGGAAAATGTACAGTATACAATAATTTTAGCATTTGTAAACGGAACTCGTTGACCAAGTGACACAGTTATTGCGATTTGTGAAACGGCACCCTTGTCTATACTCTCGTACAAATGTACACTATGGTGACCGAGAGGGGCCATCGCAATATCGCGTTCTATAACTCATGCGATATGCGATATGCGATATGCGATAAGACGACACAACATAGCTGAAAAATTGCTCATGCGGCGTTAACCAATAACCAATAACCAATAACCAATAACGACACAACATGGCGATATCACAACACGATATGGCGATACTATCGCCATGTCGTGTTGTGCTATCGCCATGTCGCCATGTTGTGTCGTCTTATCGCGATATCGCCATATCGTGTGGGTTATAGACCGTCGGCCACCATAGTACACCTTTACTGTACACACATACACAGTGACACAGTTCCAGCCAGCTTGTTCTGTACATATATACCCCGACCTGAAACCTGGATGTTGCAACAAATTTTATCGTGAAACAAGTCAAAGCATCGGAAAGATATGATGTCCAGTTGAGTTTGTCCCAGTAGTTACAGTGTGTGACTATACCTTGAAGTTGCTTATAGAGTCTGGCAAGTCACTAGACTGTTTAACACGCACAAGGTATTGTTTGCTGAAATGCGACATTCTGAGTGACTCTCGGGCAAGTGTTCCTGGCAGCGTCAGACACACATAACAAGGTTGATAAGATGAAAGTTGTTTGTGAGTTCTTTCAAAACTGGCCTGTAAAGCTATTATGGGTGTCACGATACACTCACCTCACGATACGATACGTATCGCGATGTCTACCTCGCGATACGATACGTATCTCGATTCATTTTTTTCGACATTTTTGTTAGAAGAGAGATAAAACTAAGCAAACAATTCAACTTTAAATATTATAATAAATTGGAAGAACATAAACTTTGGCATTTTTTCACAACCAAATTGAACGGATGTCAAGTTTTGTCAGTCATCAAAATATAAGTCTCCGATAGGCGGACACTGTGATACATATGTTTGTTCATGTCACATTATTACGTCCATTGTTCATGATCATTTTAGCACAAACTCAGTGAAACACTGGTTATTTTAACATTAATATTGGTGTAGAAATTGATTTGAATTGACACAGGTTATGATTAGAATCGATACAGAACATAAAGATAAATCGATACACTGACTACTGTCTCGTGTATTGCATAGAAAATATCGCGATGCATCGATGCATCGCCGTATCGTGACACCCCTAAAAGCTCTCGTAGGGCTAAGCCATATTAACTTTCATCCCAGCGCTCTCGCACATGTTCTATGAAGCTCTCATAAGGCGAGGACATCTTAATGTCTTTCTAAACACTCTTGTAGCTGTTTCATTAAGTTATCTTAGCGCTGTTTCACGAAGCTTCAGTAGGGCTAAGACACCCTAGCTGCCATCTAAGCGTTGTTATAACTGTTCCATAAAACGCTCCTTAGGTTAAGAAATGTAAAAAATAAAAAAATATATTTTAGCGCTTTCGTAAGTGTTTGATGCAGCTCTCATAAGGCCGAGACACCCTAACTTCAATCTTAGCATTCTTGTTACTGTTCCAAGCTATTGAAAGCTAAGACATCCTAACTTTTATTGTAGCGATCCAGTATCGAGAGCACTAAACTAAATGTTAATGAGTCTCAGGTTTGCAGAGTTTCTTGTGACAGGTCCTCGGTCTCAACATGCACGTGTATACACATGTCCAGCTGATCATCCAGTAGATTTGTTGCCATGGTTACATTGTTTACATCTATACCATGGCACACAATGGATTAGTTCGGTAAATATGTGTTTGTGATTGTCATTTTAATCGGATTGCTTCACATAAATTACAATGTTTATCCACATACATGGACAAACTAGACGTGTGTAAAATGTAGAAGTACGGTGTGGTAAATATGCCAAGTCAATTTACGGGATTTAATTCCGTCAGCTATCATCTGTGTCGAGTTTGTATATTTCTCTCTCATGGCTGCCAGAGTACCGTTTCACAAAGGTGGCGTAAAGTCACGACCTCATAAACCATGTCACTGGGGCAATGTGTTCGGTTTACAAATACTAAAATTGTTGTAAACTGTGCACTTTTCAAAGAAAAAACTTTATTTTTTCTTTGGAAAGTGCGCAGTTTACAACGATTTTGGCAATCATAATCCAAACCCACTGGCTCAGTGTACATTGACTAAGAGCTTGTAACTGTGTTTCAGTTGTGAGGAGCGGTAAGTGACTCGTTTCCTGATAGCGCGCACATTGTGGTCCCAGGTGGACACACTCCTCGTGGGTGAATGTACAGCAGTCACGTGATATACATCCATCGGCGCACTCAGGGAATGAACTTGCACTGTCAATTTGTAAATTGCAAATACTACATATAGACAGACAGACAGATATTTTGATACATATAGATAGTGAAACAGACGCAGAATACGCCTGACTTGTGGAGTCTACTCTTGCTCCAGCCGACTCTTAATGCCATTCAAAGAAGCCATGATTTATAAAGGAGCCATGATTTATAAAGGAGCCATGATTTATAATGGAGCCTTGATTTATAATGGACCCATGATTTATAATGGAGCCATGATTTATAAAGGAGCCATAATTTATAATGGAACCATGATTTATAAAGGAGCCATGATTTATAAAGGAGCCAGGATTTATAAAGAAGCCAGGATTTATAAAGGAGCCAGGATTTATAAAGGTGCCAGGATTTATAAAGGAGCCAGGTTTCACGATCTGCAGCAGAATGAGTTAATATAGTTCCTTAAAACGAGCAAATACACGTGTTGCAATAAATCCAGTATATGTACGTGGTCGGAGCAAATAATTATAAAAGAAATACCATCTTTGACCAAACTCACACGCAAATTCAGGCCTTGTGTTGTCTGACAAAGAACGCAATTGTTTGATGTTTCACTTTAAAGTAGAGATCTGTTATAACATACGTCACATTGTCAACTTGATGTATGTATCGTACACTAACAAGGATATCACACACTGACGTTATGTCAGGAACTATCAAGGATATCACATACTGACGTTACGTCAGGAACTAACAAGGATATCACATACTGACGTTATGCCAGGAACTATCAAGGATATCACATACTGACGTTACGTCAGGAATTAACAAGGATACCACATTCTGACGTTATGTCAGGAACTAACAAAGATACCACATACTGACGTTACGTCAGGAACTAACAAGGATATCACATACTGACGTTATGCTAGGAACTAACAAGGATATCACATACTGACGTTATGTCAGGAACTAACAAGGATACCACACACTGACGTTACGTGAGGAACTAACAAAGATATAACATACTGACGTTACGTGAGGAACTAACAAAGATATAACATACTAACGTTATGTCAGGAACTAACAAGGATATCACATACTGACGTTATGTCAGAAACTATCAAGGATATCACATACTGACGTTACGTCGGGAACTAACAAGGATATCACAAACTGACGTTATGCCAGGAACTATCAAGGATATCACATACTGACGTTACGTCAGGAAATAACAAGGATATCACATACTGACGTCGCGTCAGGCTCTAACAAGGATATCACATACTGACGTTACGTCAGGAACAAACAAAGATATCACATACTCGCATGATAACACCAGATCATATACATAACCAGTGTATCCATATTATTACTCAGATACCACATACTGGTTCTAGCTGGGCACCCATAACGGTTTTAAATTAATCTGCACTTCTATGTGTGACAGATGTATTTCTATTTTCGCTTCAGCCGCCAACGGGGCCTAAATTGGGAGATTGGGATGCTTGTTGCAGACGAGAAAGTTGAACATCACAGAACCGGACTTCATCCAACAACCCCACCACGTCACCTGTTGATGTACAGACGACATGCTCTGTCTGGAGACAGTGGGCGGTCACGTGAAGCAATGTTTGTTGCAGACGACATCTAGTTAAAAAAGTTATCTTGTGGTGATTTGTTTAAAAGAGCTCATCTAGGTGTACTTTTAAACACACTATCATTGGATGTGTTTTTAACAGCCCATTAAGAGGAGTAATTTTGGACAACAGTCCATATTTAACGCCACTAGCCTTATTTAAACAGCAATCGATATTGACGCCACTGACCTTCTTTGGACAACAGTCCATATTTGACACATTCTTTGAGACAGTCGATATTTGACGTCACTAACCTTCTTTAGACAACAGTCCATATTTGACACATTCTCTGAACAACAGTCGATATTTGACGCCACTAACCTTCTTTGAACAACAGTCCATATTTGACGCCACTAACCTTCATTGAACAACAGTCCATATTTGACGCCACTAATCTTCTTTGGACAACAGTCCATATTTGACGCATTCTTTGAACAACAGTCGATATTTGACGCCACTAACCTTCTTTGGACAACAGTCCATATTTGACGCATTCTTTGAACAACAGTCGATATTTGACGCCACTAACCTTCTTTGGACAACAGTCCATATTTGACGCATTCTTTGAACAACAGTCGATATTTGACGCCACTAACCTTCTTTGGA
>JAULCD010041071.1:0-12384 GCA_032361085.1 Calliostoma canaliculatum | reverse complement strand
AGAGAGAGAGAGAGAGAGAGAGAGAGAGAGAGAGAGAGAGAGAGAGAGAGATTATCTAAGGTGGATTATCTGCATAACTAATGTTGCAATGTAAGATCAAAGCGCCAACATAGAATTCATGATTATATAAGTTTATTGTGTGTAAAGGCATTATCTGTTCAATCTTATTAAAAACAATTCTTGTTGCGTTGCGCTGCTCGCCACTGCGCATGTAGATTTTTTTTTAAAGAAGATGCAATGTAGAGCAGTGTAGCGCAACAAAAATGCTAGTTTTATTAAGATTGAAGATTTTGTAAAAAAATAAGAATGTCGAGCACAACCGGTGGCTCTTTCATAAACACGATCTTTATGAAAAGGTCAAAAGCACTAAGTGTGGATATGTAAAATGTTTTGATAAGTTTTAAGAACATATAATGCGGTCACAGGTCATCAGTACTTTAACCCCAATTCAGCGTTTTATAGGTAAAGGTCTGTTGTTTAGAAAAAAACGAAAACCTCTATAATTTAAACTTTCGAACCAACCCCTTCTACTATCAGAAACTTAAGTATTGGGTACATAATTATGACATAAGAACATTAGGAAGCAATTTGAATGACATAAAAAATACCATAAATACTCAAAAGTATGTCAACTGTGTTCTGTAAAGTCATAATATTTCAAGGATGTCTAGTCTTTTCTTGGGTGAACGATATGTTTAATGGCACAGGAGCGCCCATAAAAAAATAAAAAAATATGTCAACTTCTAACTGCAATAATAATATATTTTTCAATGATTTTCACTCCTTCATCAGGTGAAAGATAACAACAAGGGCGCGACCATTAATTGTGAGGGATGGTGGGTTTGAAATTCAAGGCTTGAGTATTTTTTCTAAATAAATGCAGCTTCTATTACCCCTACACCCCTTCCTTTCCCCACCCCATTCTAAAGTTAAACGTGGTCGCTTTTTAAACGAATACTCATGCTTGGAAACGTTGTGTTTGAACAGAGAAAACAAAAACAGCGTTAAGGTTGGAAGTGAAATTTTATTTTTTACACTGTCACAACTACCTGCCCACGAAGTCATCCTGTCCTCAAGTCACATGCACGGACTGCACGAGATAGTTCCGACCTTAACTGTCAAACACTGACAGGTCTGCAACTGACAACTTTAACCCTTGACACCCTGAATTGATTTTCCATCGAATTTTTAAATTGTTACTACCTCGTGCCGCTTTTTCTTATTGTAAATGACCTATCTTCAAGTGTTTGGCTGAATCTTATTCTCCAAATATCTGTGATATACATGAACATACAACTTGTGCACGTTAGTTGATAATTAACTCATTGTATTAGTATTATCGACAAAGTTATAACCATCATAAGATTTTTAAAATAAATATATTGTGATTACGGTTTTGTTTATACTTTTTACTAACATATGCTTCTACACGTTCGTGTTTTAACAGCAATGGAGCTCATGAGGGTCTCGTTGTCCAAAAACCTCAAAACGTTTTGGCCTCGTAACCACACTGGACTAATTGCTCAGGGCCCCGTTCCTCAGAGTGAACTTAGTGCTAAGATGATCGTAAGTGTGTTTGAAACAATGTCCTTTTGGAGTTGTTTCTTATCATAGACTTACGACCGTAGTAGCGCAGAAATCGATGTGGAACCGGTGCCGAATGGCACCGGTTCGAAAGCGATCTTTGCGCTACGACAATATAGTAAGTCAATGTTAGATTTTAGCACTTTCCATCAATTAAGCCTAATATCGCGTGATGTACTTTGAGTATTGGTTTACAAATGTCTAAATCGTTGTAAACTTTTCTTTGTTTTTCGTCAGCATGTGTACAGTTTACAACGATTTTTAGATTTGTAAATCAAACCCATTGGGCCAGTGACATGATTTAAGGCTGTGGAGTTACGCAGCTTTGTGAAAGTGTGTTATATTATTATTATTATTAACATTTGTAAAGCGCCTAATATCCACCTTGCTGAGGTGTTCAGTGGCGCTAAATTGCCCCTGGTCATCGGATACAATCTGCACTCAGTGTCAGTCTCAACTCCCTGGGTATACAACCAAAGCAGCCTGGCGCTAGAAGGTTAACATGCATATTACACACGTCGTCTATACCAGGTACCAAGTTATACTGCTGGGTGAACAGAGGCACACTTCGAACAAAGCCACTTGCCTAGGGTGACACCACAAGCTTTTCAACCTGTGTCTTAGTGTGGGACAGGGCAAATATCCTAGATATTTTCAGGAATCCAGCAAGCCGAGCGGGCCACCCATCTGGTAACAATCCAGACCCGACGTTGCTGAACTTCATCTGATTGTGATAAATTGTGCTATGCACTAGACCATGCGCCACCACAATGTGAATGTATGTTGCAAGAACAATAATGCATACTACTAGTACATTTATGCATGTTACCAGGATGTTAATGCATGTTCACATCCATGTGTTATGTTAAATTGAACATTAAAATTCAACATAAGAATCTAGAATTAGATTGTAACAAAATTGATTGTAACAGTTTCAGGTGTGACCTGTGAAAACTTGAAGATAGCTCAGGGATGATTTCTGAAAAAATTGTTTCTCCATTGTTTGTATGTGGCAATAGTGAAACAGTGGTGGTTACACTCAGTACTAAATGGGTTTTTTGTTGTGAAGGTGAGCTGAAAACTCCCAACTTTTTATAGGATAATTTATTTTAAACATCTATGGTGCTGAGAGATGTTATATTTCTTACACATTTTGTTTTGCCTAGTTCTGTAAATTTTGTGCCAGTAAATGTGCTTTCTCTTGTAATGATATTTTTTTCACTGTTTTTTGCTGCCAGCTAAAAAAACCCTGCATCCTACAGCAACTGACTACTTCGACCAGACTCTCCTGTTTCATATAGGGGTCGGAATATATGCAATGAGTAACCTTTTTAAACCATCCCTGGTGATCGTTATACAGTAACACATTTACTTACAGAAACAAAAAAACAACAGGACAACACAATTTCTTCTACATGTTTAATTTGAATCTTGAATATTACAGTTTAGATATTAATGGTATGACATCATGATGGTAATGTTTACAAAACTCTGACACTATATTGCGAAAGTTACAAGAGACTTTTTACAATGACAATAGGACAATAAAAAAATTAACACAGAGGTCAATGGTCAAAATAAGAGTACTTACTCAGTGATGAAAATATTTTCAAAAAAACAATCTTCCTAAAACCATACAATTTAAGGCACATAATGTACATTTCAGCTTTGTCCTTAGTGATTGATTTTACACAGCCAGGCTCTAGTTTTTAATTTACATGGCAGAAGCAAATTGTGTGAAAAAGGAAAATATCAGATAAATGCAGCAGAATTCCACTTAGTGATTGATTTACTTATGTAATCAATGACAATAGTGTACACCACATAATTACCAAAAATAACAAGAAGACATGACCATCAATATCCTCTGCCATAATGTTCCTTATTGATACTGGCAACTATTTTATAGTTATAAAAATACATGACCAAATGTCAAACACAATTCCCATTTTCAAACTCTTTCAATGTACTTATTTCCTAAAGCTACTGTAACAGTTTCGAAGAAACCACAAGTCTGCAATATATGATAACACTGTTCCCCTTCAGAACTCCATCTAGGTATTCATGTCCTAAAGCCACATGTCAAATTTGATTTTCCTATCTGTAACAGTTTCTGAGAAAATTGTTCCCCATTGGAAAAAATGCAACAAGTCCCAATGGTTATAACTCCAACAAAAACCGTAACATGGTTTAAACATTTGAAATTTGAAGCAATGTGCCAAATTTTGGAAAATTATTCCTCATTTGAGAAAAATGCACCAAGTTCCCAAAAACATTTACAAGGGCCATAACTTTGTTAAGAATATTAACATGATTTGGTTGTCCTATCTGTAACAGTTTTTAAGAATTTTTTCCCCCATTGTACTGGTCTGAGGGGTCGAATTACAGTTATTTATAGTTTTCATGTTGGTAGCTATCCGGTTCAATATTAGGCCGACCGACCGGACCGTACAGTTGAGTTGCCAACTTCTTCATTACATCAACCTCTATACACTGTGTCAATAGAAAAACTTTACAACAACATAACACAAGTAAATTAATTCATTCTAATTATAATCACATGATTTGTTTTACATAGCAAGTAACAAAGAATATATTACGAGCACTTCACCTAATAGTTAGTGAAGCGCTTTACCTAATAGTTAGTGAAGCGCTTCACCTAATAGTTAGTGAAGCGCTTCACCTAATAGTTAGTGAAGCGCTTCACCTAATAGTTAGTGAAGCGCTTTACCTAATAGTTAGTGAAGCGCTTTACCTAATAGTTAGTGAAGCGCTTTACCTAATAGTTAGTGAAGCGCTAACAGACAAAATTTGAAACGATCAATACACAAAGGTTATTAACAGAATAATTGTTTATTTTCAAAATGATTATTATTTACATATTATTAATAAAATGTGCATACAAAAATGGCAACTAAAAAACAACTGAATGTAAGGGAAGATAAATAGTCAATTAAATAATTATTTAATTTTATTTACTCCAAAATCAATATAAGTATTACTTTCGACAAGTTACTACACGATAGTAAATACTCATTTAGCAATTTTATGACAAATAAACAAATTTAGAATGAGTTAATTTCCTAAAGCTGCTGTGACGTTAGTTACCTTGTCAAAATCTTGTAACCGACTCATAACTGTCCAAGGGCGCATGCGCAGTTTTGGAAATGACGTCACAGCTCAGATTAGATACAAGAGTTTTATAAAGACCAAAACGACTAATTACTGAATAGATAAGAAATGTCATAATCTGAAACTAACGTAGAAAAAGTCTAGAAAACATTAGGATACAGCAACAAATATAGATAAATAAATCTAACGATGTTTAGTTCAGGATTTCTTGGATGTCAACTTCTGGTTTGTTCATAAGTTTACGATGTTCAAGGAGCAAGCATATGTCCTGAAACATCGTGAACTTACGAACAAACCAGAAGTTGACATCCAAGAAATCCTGAACTATGTCCCTAACGGTGAGTGAGTGAGTGAAATAGAGTTTTACATGGCTTTCAGCAATATTTCAGCTATATCACCATGTGGTGTATAAGAGGCACACCGAGTTAGGAAACAAATGAGAAAAAGAGAATGACAGAAAGAAAAGCTACAGCAAAAGATTTATAGATGAAAGTAAGAAATTATTAATATCACATGAATTAATTACTTGACAATGGCTGATCATAACACCTATTTATCTCGAGTTTAGTGGCGGGGAATATTAAATATGTAATGTGCTGATTATATTGCCCCTCTTTTTTATGATGACAATACAAAATAAAGTCTTGAATTGTAATTTATCAGAGAGTGTTTATTCAGTAGTATGGCCGCATGGCCTAAAGTACAATTCAACGTACACACATTCAAATGTAGGTCACGTGATAGACCTCAACTTAAACATATGCTTCAGGTACAATGCAACAGATTTAATTATATCAATATTGTTTGAGTTTACTAAATTTATCATGTGCATAGTGTTCACATTTGAATAGAAAGGTATATATTTTTGCCTTAACTTCATGTAATACTTACAGATAAATAAAACATGAAATTCATCTTCAAGAACTTTTAAATTACATAATGTACATACACCGACAGTGTCATCATCTATATTATGCTTACGGATATTGTTTACATGAAAATTATGAAGTGAAATTCGGAATTTGCAAAAAGCTCTTAGCAGAGATTTATCATTCAAATTACTTATGTACATTTCTGTTTTTAAAGGAGATAGTTTAACACTACTATAGTGATGTAAGAACCTAGATTGACATATAGACTCATGCCAAGATTGACCAAATATGTCCCTCAATCTTTGTTGTAATACTAACATAAATAGCTTGGTATTGCCCACACCTTGTGCAATCCAAACATGAGAAAATCCGCAAGAAAATAAAATACATCGCACATGAGAACACCAATTCTCTTTACCCTTATCATCTAGAGCTTTCAACATCACATAACATTGATGAGGATACCTGGTGGTTTTCATACATAATAATCTGAACCAATATTTGATCACTCTTATACGGGTACATACAAACATATTGTGCCGTCCTGTTTCACCGAGTACTGCTTTATTTGATGCAAATTTACCGACTCCCAAAAAATGTTTGAAATAGCTTGCATGAACTTTTTCAATATACTCTGAATACATTGTTCCCCAAATTTCAGAACCATATAAAAGAATTGGAGCAATCTTACTGTCAAACAATTTACATGCTGTGTGAAATGAAATGCTATAACGTCTAAACAGATTGACGATTGGGACAAGAGCTTTAAATGCTTGAATTGATATATTCTGACATGCTTTAGACCATTTCATTGATGAGGAGAACATTATACCAAGATACTTATAATATGTAGTAGACTTAATAACTGTATCATTAATCATCCATTTTTCTTTTTTGGCAATAATACCGCCATTTCTGAATATAATAACAATTGTTTTATTGAAATTCACCTCTAACCCCCATTTCTTACAATAGGTGGATATGCAATTGTTATTTAAGTAGTTAAAGAGATTTATTTATTAATTGCAAGTTTATAAAAACAACAATAATAAATTATTTTAGGATAATGCCAGTCTAGTTTTCTGCCAGGTAACATTGTTTCAAACCAATCAGTGTCATCGCCTGGCATCAGCCATCTGAAAAATATTTTATACTGCAAATTTTTCATGATAAAGGTAAATTTGAAATGCATTGCAGAATTTTTTTATATTTCTAGAATATTTTAGAGATATTTAAACTTCAGTTATATGTACATAATGAACAAAATCTCATGCAGTTTCTAACATTGCATCAAAGAGTGACCTGATCACATCCTAATTAGACCTTAACCCTTACTGTGCGGTATTGTTTGGCATTGTCTGTCTCAAGTGGTGTGACCAAAAAGCTTCAGCGAGTTAATTAGAAATTACTAACTCAAGGTAGCATTATGTGAAAACAAAGCGGACCGTATTTTGATTAAAATATTTTTTTCTTTTTTAAATAAATCAGCTTACTGTATATTGTCATTTTTGGGAACAACAATCATTCCAGGCACAAGCTTTACACATCAGTAGTATAAGTTTAGTCTACATTTCTATATAATATAAGCCATTTGATGTACAACTTAATTACTTACCAATTTATGACAATGCAGAGCACATAACTTTGCATGTTGACAATTTTAATAAGGTTATTCAATGTAACAACAAAACTTATACTTCCTTTTTACTTTTATATTTCTTTCATATGGGCCTTCTAACAAAAAGTATTCAGACTCCAAGGAGAGAAATCTTGCTGAGTATCTTTAAACTCATTGATGATTTCCAAGGATAGATTTTACATCTTTCTCATATGAACAGTTCATTTGGTTGACGGAATATTCTTCTCTTGAGACATCGATCCAACAAGTGTAAAGAACATTCACAGAAGATGTGTTCAGAGTTCTTGCAATTCTTTTTCGATACAAAAATTTGTTGGGAGTGCTGGATATTCTTCTTTTGGGAAACTAGTCCCACAAATGTAAAAAACATGTTGTCACAAAAAGATATAGTGTGTGTTCACCTGCCCCCTTCATAAAAAAAAAGTTCACAGAAGATGACATGTCCCCACCAGCCCCAGCAAAGTTTTGATGAAGGTATACACAGAGCATATAAACTTTTTGAGACTGTTTCCATGAAAACCAAAATAATAAACATCACAAAATTCCTTAAGCAGCAATAGGAACCACAAGGGCACTGTAAAGTTTCATTGAAAGATATTTAGCGGTTTTTTTTTAACCTCTTCAGAAACAAAATCCGTCCCATTTTTTAAGATTCTTTTCATAGAAACCAAGAAAATTAAAATCGCAAAATTCCTAAACTATCAAAAGGCAATACTTCAGCACCTGTTTGATATATCTGCAAAGTATAATGGAGAAATACTGAAAGGTTCTCAAGTTCTGTTTCGGGAACGAAATCTACCCACTTTTGTTTCCCATAGAAACCAATAAAAAAAATTAAATTCCTAAAGTATCAAAAGGCACCACTTAACAATTGTTTGATATATCTGTGAAGTTTCATTGAAAGATACTAAGCATTTTTTAGTTCTGCTCCAGAAACAAAATTTGTCCCTTTTTGAGACTGTTTCTATGGAAACAGAAAATTAAATATCACAAAATTTCTTGAGTCGCAAATGAAAAAAAAAAAAAAAATTGTGTGTGAAATTATCATTTATACTTAGCGCACCTCCTACCATCCATCGGCCATCTTGGTACTTCACTTCTCTCTGAGAAAATACAAAACAGTGGGTACTCACCAGGTTAGCTGGTATCGGAGTTCGGTTGGTATGATTCAGGTTAGGTATAAATTACAACTTTACACAAAAACTTAATATTTATCTTGCCTGGATCATACATTGCTATCTCATTTAATGGACTGCCATGGCATAGTGGTTGTACCAGATCCTAATTGAGGTAATATGGATAAATTCTCAAAGTCCTAATGGGACACAAAGACAAAACTTCGGCATCTTGCTCACCCAAGATTGATGAAAGAGCTGGGATATGGAACTGTCTCGGTTCCTGGCCTGATTGCCTGATAGCATGATTGATTTTTTGCAATAAAGTTGTACCTTAATTCCAAATCATGTGCTGTCTGGTCAAATCTTTGCTGAGCAATATCAATTTCTGATATCCGAGCGGCTGTTGTTAAAGCTACAAGAAAGAGTGTCTTATAGGTACGTAACTCATCAGACACGCCCTGAAGATGTTCATAGGCACTGCTTGCAAAGTACTGGGGTAACAAATTTAGGTCCTATGCTGGGGGTCTGGAGTTGCGCCTTTGAGTTTCTTAGTGACTCTCAGATGAACTAAGTTATCAGCTACCCGTGGAGGGGAGGCATCAATGGCGGCGGAAGCAACGGAGTGGGCGTGAAGGCAATCATCTAGGTAGAAGTCCCTCTGTGGTATAGATTCTGAAAAGCCACGGGCCAAGGAAATTTCAAATGGTGAACACAACCCACTTGTAGTGCCCATCACTGTATATGAGCCGAAGGAACTTCCAATTCAAGGATTGTATTGGCATGTGCAGGTAGGCATCCTGCAGGTCTATTGATGCCAAATACTCCCCTGGCCTGGCCTTGGTACAGTACCGATAAGGTCAGCATTTTGAAGTATGAAGACACCTGAAGAAACTGTTTGTTGATAGCCTTCATATTGTATACGAGGCGTTTCTTGTGCAAATGGTTTTTACAGCACAAGGAAGATCCGAGTGAAAAATCCAGATCCTGTACCTCGTGTACTGTCTCCTTCTGCAGCAAAGTCTTGATTGCCTTGTCGAGCTCCGCAGATGGCTGAACTACTTCCTGCATGTAGATAACAGTGTTAGCGGAGGGGGCATCTGGATAAGCAGACGGAACCCCTGGCTAATGACCTCGTAGGCATACGAGTCGTTCAAAAGAGGGCAGTTCCTGGCAAACAACAGAAGTAGGTTGAACGATAACAGCTGGGATTGGTAGATCCCAGGTGTCTGTAGATGAATTCAAAGGATAGTCACTGTTTAGTAGAATTTCCGCCTGAGGCGTGGCTTCCCGCACCGCGACCCTTGGAGTTTCTACGAACGAAGCGGCCACACCCTTGGAATAAGCAGAGCGTCTACCAGAAAAACACTAACCTGTGATGCTGGCTGACGTCCTGCCGACAAATCATAGCCTGTCGGGGGAGAGCGTCTACCAATGACTGAAAAGTGGTATACTGGTCTGTTCACTGTATTTGTTGAGGATGTCCAATAAGGATTTGTTGAAGATTCTGTTAGTTGACCAGCTGCACAATTCCCTGTTTATAATGTTTGACCACTAAAAGAGTCTGAATCAAACCCTGTTTTCTAATCAAAGTGAGATTGCCAGAAAAAGACTAAATAAAGCCAACACTGTTGCATGTAGATAATGGACAACAGCAAGCGGTCATTCTTTGTATAGATGGAAAGGCCTTGGATGTTTTTCAAGACCGCCTCCTTGACATGTTTAGCAAGCATAAGCTGTTGTAAGGACCATCTGATAACTGTAAAAATGGATGATAATTTCTATATTCTATACAATGTCGTCTTGGCATGAGAGTAATCATCGTCAATAGCGTGTGCCTCCTGAAGGTATGGCACTCCATGGATGGGGTACCTTGGCCTCGTAGTCAGCCTAGGCAACATTGCTGTCTTAGGAAAGGCATCAGTAAAGGTTGCGTCTTGTACTTTAGAGGCTTCCCTGGCGTCTAACGATGGTGGTAGGGAGACCCATTCTTCCTTAACCCAGGCTGAGGAGCAGTTGCAAGAGCTTTCCGAGGTGCCCTGGGAAAAGTTGCTAGAGTTGCCAAGACCTCGGCATCATGAAGGAGATAAAGACTATCCTTCTCATCCAGCTCCTGGCCACTGGCTGGTTGATGGTAGGAGTGCAGCTTTGGCTGAATTTGGCTAGGTGTAAGTGTGCTCCCAGGCCAAGTCCTAACAGTCCATACACCTGCATGGATTGTGCACCGGATTGCATAGGTGGTACTGCAGGCTACACTGACATTATAGTTATATATAGTGTGATATATTGCCCCATATTACATGACACTATAGTTACATATAGTGGGATATGTTTCCTTGCATTACATGACACTATAGTTATATTAGTGTGATATATTCCCCTACATTATATGACACTATAGTTATATATAGTGTGATATATTTCCCTGCATTACATGCTGGGGGGATAACAAAATCCAGTAAGTTTAAAACTACAGCAAACACTGACTCCAGTAAGAAGAAAACTACATTATTTAAACAAAAAAACCATAGGCCCTCGATTAACCACCTTAAGTTTTCACTGTTGTTGTTAAATTAATTTGAAACTTCTTATGAATAAACTTATTATTGAGTGAAAGACATCTTCTTGTATGTGTAAAGCTTGTGCCTGAGTAATTAAATGAATTTACAGTTGGAAATAAGTTTATACAAGGTGAATGAATGCCAAGTAAGAGTCAGCATCTGCATAAGAATAAATATATATTTGTATAATTCATACTTTGACTTTATACACAAAGCACAATAAAAAAAAAGCAACAAATAAGATTTAAATTCGTCCACCTAATACTGAAAGCACCTGCAGGGGATGGTTTAAGATCTTTAACATAAGTCAATCAATCAGTAATCATCCCGGCATTAAGCACTTTTTATCTCAGAAGAAGACACTTTTTCCCAATTTCTACTGATCTACATGCTCGGGAATAACAAAATAGACCCTCCTAATTATTACCTGAAACAATCTCGCCATCTGGAGAGGACAAGCAATTACGGAAAATTCCACATTTGCACAATAAGGGTTAAAACAATACATAGTCAAGTGTATATCCTTGGCCACTATCTTAAACTATCCTCGGGTGCATTCCTCTTGCTGTAGAAGTCACACTTCTCTTTATGAAAACTCCACCATCACCAAAGCTTTTCTTTTTGCTGCTTGGTGTTCTTTTCTTTCTTCTCATCTGTGGTTTCATCAATTCGTCATCACTTCCCTGTAATACAACCAAATGAAAAATGTCACAATACATAGACAGAACGTCATATACTACTGCATTTTAATGTTCTGTATTAACATCAAGATATTTTAAAAGCTTAGAAACAAGGGGTTCTTATTAGTTCTGTTTACCAAAATTGTACATAAAATTCATATGAATTGAAAATAGTAAATTCGCAAAACCTTTATAGTGCCCCATTTACAATATAAAAATATGCAAAAAGTCATATATAGTTGTAGAATCCAGGCATGGCTGGCTGAAGCAGTTTATACGAACGTTAATATCAAGCACGTAGTACAAGTGCAAATCATGGGTGTCGAGTGCAAAATTGAAGCACATGGTCGTTATTTGATAAAGATGGCAGAGTTTGATGAGGAAGGAAACAGTATTTTATCTCAAGTTAATGAAAATTTGCCGACAAAAAGATTTTAAACTTAATGTCATTTGGAGACCTAGTTAGTGGGAACCTATACAAATAAGGTAGGACACACTACCTCAAACATAAGGTAGGACACACTACCTCAAACATTAGGTAGGACACACTACCTCCAACATAAGGTAGGACACACTACCTCCAACATAAGGTAGGACACACTACCTTCAACATAAGATAAGACACACTACCTCCAACATAAGGTAGGACACACTACCTCTAACATAAGATAAGACACACTACCTCCAACATAGGTCTGGCACACTATTCCCAGCATAAAGTAGAACACACTACCTCCAACATAAGGTAGGACACACTACCTTCAACATAAGATAAGACACACTACCTCCAACATAAGGTAG